>NW_019291258.1:0-35159 GCF_000500325.1 Leptinotarsa decemlineata
CTTCACAGAAATTTTCCTGCATATGCAATTGGCAATACAACTGAAAGAATCGACCTTCAAGTGTGCCCGTTCCAAAATTGAAGGTCGACTCTTTCAGTTGTATTGTCAATTGCATATGCAGGAAATTTTCTGTGAAGATTCCTACACTGACGCCTGTCGGATATAATCCAACGCGCTTCGTGGTATTAGCCAGGGGAGTAACTGTTTTCTGATAGGCGTCAGTCCATTTAACCTACTGTGTAGGTATATTCGAGACTGGCTTGAATGTTTAAAGTTCATTTCTTTAGATCAATTTGTTTAATTTTCGGATGGTGATTTGTGAAATGTGCGGACGGGCGTTGTCTTGGAGCACCAGCCGCTGACCACCATACAGTAATCATGATCTTTTTTTGGTGGGTTTTCGCTTTTTGGAAGTGCCTGGATGGCTCATCGCTGTCCAACCACTGTTCCGAACGTCTCCTGTTGTCGAAAATGATCCGATCCAAAAAAAAATACCGTTTTGGTAGCAAAAAAGCGAAGAAGAACAGACCTCGAAATGTGACAATTTCTATCGATCGTTCAAATCATGGGGCAACCATTTTTCGAACTTTTTGACTTTTCCATTACGTTTCTAAATAATCAAAAACCGCGTGGGAGCTGACACCCAGTTCTTCTCCCATCCCACGCACCATTTGTGATGGGTCCTCAAATCTTCGTCCTGAATTACTGATGGTCTACCATTTCGGGACTCATCTTCGAGAAATTTCCTGAATAAAATTTCGCAAACCAATGTCGAACAGTGCGATCATTAACACTAAATACCTGTTTCGGCAGCGCTTTGGTTCAATTTGAATTCGTAAAGGAAAATTAGCCGAAAATCGCTCAACGACATCATATCGAAATAACCAAAATACTCTTAACAAAGATCAAAACGTGTCTGAAGACTGTATCGAGGAGAGATACATAGGTAGGTACGTGTAAATTCTGGTAAATTGATCATTTATACCTCAATTAGAAATTGTTAAGATGAAGTCTACCTTTTCCCCGTCGTTCCTTATATAAAAATGTCATTTTCATTGTTTTTTTTTTCATATTCAGTACTTCCTGGAAATTACGCAGCTTACCCGCGCACAAATGGACAATCTTGTGAATTAAAAGCTGCTCTTGGAGTCGTATTTTGAAGTGAGAAATACCTGTACCACTGAGGTAGATCATTATATAGTTTTCTTGAGATAAAGTTGTAGACATTGTAACTAGAGTCAATTTGATATGAGTACTGTACAGCTATAAGAGCAGACGATCATCTTCATTTCATTCAGGATTTGGAGACCAGCTCCCCTACCCTTTCGGCTGATCATTGGCCTTGAGATGGACCAATGGGTACATGACTGATGGATGACGGCATGAAGTCCTTAGACATCAGTGCCGCCCTTCACGGGATACCCCTACCTGGCTGGGGTGATTCTTAACACGGGTTGGACGGTAGCAGGTGAAGATCAATCGTTCACACTAGGGCTTGAACCACCGACCAACACGGCAGTCAATTCGAGTAACAAAGCACACACGCCGAACCTCTGGACAGGCTACCAGTTAGGTACTTGTGTAGTCTCCTTCAAAGTGACTACTTTTTTATTTATTTATTGAAAATATATTACACAATTTTCTTCCTTAACTGAAGCTTGATATGGCATATTCAATCCACCACTATCAAATCATGAGCTGTTTTCTTTCATGAAGAAATGATGAATAGAATACAAAGCAAATTGCGAAATAGGGAAAAGCAATACAACTATTGATTATAGGCAATTCAAAACACAAAAATTACCAAAACGTGTCAGTAGTCAGTAAGTAAGCAGGTAAGATCCAACCTGGGTCTATTCGACTCTCCATGCTAGTACCCACAAAGGCTTATTGTTTTTTATATATATACAAAGTCGGAAAAGTAAGTCCAATAGTCATTAAATATTCATTTCTCCTGTTTTGCATGAATCATTCCATAGTGAGTTGAGACTTCACACACCCATGCCACCCCGTGGGTTGGGCTACCTATCGGGCGCGTCCCCAGGTAGCGGATAGGGGAACGGACAGGGGACTGGAGGCCCTGTCCAGGAAGCCAATGTGGCCTTACAGACGGGGTCGCCAGACTCCTGGTCAGTGGCAGAAATGAGTAGGGTGAGGGGAACTAAAACTCCCCAAAAGACTTTGCAAAACATGCCACCGTGGACCAGCCTACCCAAGCTAAGGTGTAAGGAATCGTGCCGACAGCTGAATGGCCGCAGGGTGATATGCGGTCACGAACGATCCCCTTGGGGAACTGGGCGAAACCTTATTGTGATCAGCCTACCTCTGGTAATGCGGGGCTCTGCCAGAGGTGACCAACTCTTTCCTTGCTACTCGTGGGAACACACATGAATGAAACAACACAAAAACCAATTCCGAGGCAGGACAGAAATGCTCACCTCAATCTAAGGCAGTGGCTGGGGATATACATAAATGTCCACCCCAATCTACCGCTTGGAATAAGGCTGGACATAGCAGATCACCTCCAACAGCAAGGGCACTTCCTGCGGCGGGCGCCAAGAGCTCCGCCTTGAATAAAGACAAGGAACCGGCTGCCCCTGCAGGAAAGCACCCTTATTTAAGCACCTCCACGGAGGGAATCCCAAGAAGGTTGAAAAAGCCACGCAACGACAGTAATATCGCTGCACCTTCCAAAACCTTCGTGGAGGCAGGCCACCGTGAGACACCTGCAGGTTGCCAAAAAGAGTGTGTGTTTAGAGAGTCTTAGCCTACACCTGCCAATATAAAGGAGATGTCTCCTCTGTACCTGTTCACCTTCCTGGAAAGGACAGGAAGGACCTAGGAGGACAACTCTTCGGGAGGATGTACAATGGGTCTCATGTGGCCTAAGTGCTATGAGTCTACACTCACCCTCCCTACTCTACAGATACCAGATACACCCATACCACACTGTTTTCAGTCGTTTTATCTAATCATATTCAATAATATAATTACATTTGAATTTTTTGGCTTTGTTGACATCGTCATTAACTTCCTGTAACGTAATAGTGATCCATATAATTCAACTAACGGATTGGTTAGGCAAATGATCAGAAAAGTCGTGGAAACTTGTTTTTTGACATTTTGAATTTTATTAAATTCAACTTCCGGCCCCGAACGAACAGGGTTATTTCCACTGCTTGTTTTGTCTTCATCATGGTTTGTCATCATACACTTTCAAACCAAACGATGTCTGTTTATGATTACGTACATATATATCATGTTTTTAATTCGAAAATAACGCAGTTCAGGTCTTGCAGATGTCCTTAGTTTGAAACGTCGACGAAAAATAAGTGGTCTATTTTCCACTACTTTTCTGATCTTTTGCCCAACGAATTGGTGATGGTTGGCAGGTTTTTAGGCCCGACAACTGCGGCAGAAATCAAATCAGTTTACGAAATTTTCAATATAAAGGATTTTACAAATACTGCAACAATTTACAATAGCTTCCTCAAGTGTGAATTATTTGTGCTTGAGGATGCGAAACACGTGAAGCTTTTTTAAAAATCCTGTAAACTGTAAGATCAATGGATACCTCCCTTCACGAAGACGCCATATATGGGATATAGATATATAAGATATAGAACTCAATCCTCAAATATAAAAGATGAACGAGGTTCCCTGATGCTATTAGTTGCAAAGCCAAACTTCTGCATCGACCGCCGACGAGGTTCGCCCTCTGTCTTTCACTAAAAGCAACTAGTTAAAAACAAGAGCCCATGCAAATACAACACTTTTATGATTAAATCTTTGTATATAGAGGATATTTAACACCAGACAGCGCTGTTTCGACCAGCCCTAGATGGTGCTAGGCTGAACTACAAGTGTGTTGTTGGACCCAACTGTCCTTTACAGCAAGGAAGTATTTCAATCGGTTGGAAAACAGATGGTTTAAAAGGATGCTTATTTTTCAAATAGGTTACACGACTATCATTGTTAAATAATTAGATAACAAAACAAAATGGTATTGAATAAAAAACAGTTTATTCGCGTAGCGTTTGAACGTAGAATGGATTGCCTAACCTAAGAGTAAATAATTTGAATTCATTTTATATCCTAAATGTTTTTACTAAGTTTATTATTTGTTACGGCCGGTTTCGGTTTATTTTCAAGTTGAACTTGTCTAGTGAATGCTTTCAGTTTATTTTTAAGTGAAATTTCAGTAATTTATTCATTCAGTAACACACCTGTACAAAAAATATTTCAAATAATAGGTATATATAAGATTATGTCGCGCAATATATGGGTTACACCTAGGTATGAAAAATACCTGTATTGTGCTTTCCCATCTATNTGTATAGGTTACATCTAGGTATGAAAAATACCTGTATTGTGCTTTCCCATCTATTCAGCAGGATTATAAATCATGTAGGTACATCTCAAATACATAAAATGGATATGCTTAATAAATACAATGAGTGAAATCGAAAATCAGTACAATTTTAATGGATTTAGTAAGTTGTTGGCCGGAGAGCTAGGAAGAGCTGTATTTCAAATTTAAAATATATTGATAGGTGAATGATAGTAATGGTGAACAGTATTCATTTTACAAACGGATTGGGTTTCTTTGTAGGTATATAACTTTTCAAGGCAGTTTTGAATTTTCTTATACCATTTATAGTTTTCAGGAAGAAGGTTGAAAAATTTTGGGCCATAATAAAAGAGACTTCTTTGGGAATGGGTTTTCCTGAAAAGTGGAATTTGTAATGTTGTGACAATACTTGACCTTGTTATATATCATTTTCAATTTTTTTGAATTTACCGAAGTTTAAATAGATCCAGATAATGCTTCTGTGAATATATAAAGAATGTATATTCATTATCGGTGTATTGTTATAGAGTAACATTGTTGAAATAATTTTTAGTAAAGAATGTTGAGCAATTTTTAGAGGGTCGATAATATTATTGAAGGCGCTGCCCCATGCTTTAATGCAGTAACTTAGGACAGATTCAGCTAAACTGTAATATAGAGTTATTAGATTATTTTTGGATACGATGTCCCTCAGATTGTAAAATTTATTCATTAGCAATCGTATTCTTTTGATCAAGTGATTAACATGTTAGTCCCACCTCATGTGTTGGTGGAGAAAAACTCCTAAGTATTTAACCGACGATGTCTTTGTTATTTCGGGGCATTGGCACTGTAGACTTGAGCAATCTGGTCTATGAATTTTATTTTTGTTTCTTTGTTGGGTTGATCGTTACATCTAAGAAAAAAGGTAATAAATTTTGTTTTTTGTACATTAATACTCAATTTGTTATTATTTAGCCATAATTCAATTTTCCTCAAATTTTGCTCAGCTGTGCAAATAGTGTCATCCAGGTGTTGCCTTTGAAAATCAATGCAGTATCATCGGCATAACATATGATGTGACCTAGAAAATTATTAATGCAGCAAATATTGTTTATATATACAAGAAACAGTATTGGACCAATACTGTACCTTGAGGCACACCAATATATAGGGTTGAGGGTGAACTTTCGTTTTTACTGATTTTAACTTGTTGGGTTCTACCACTGAGATAGTTTTGAAGAAGTTGTAGTGACATTTCCCTAATACCATATCTTTCAAGTTTTTTCAACAGTGTATCATGAGACACAGTGTCAAATGCTTTGGTCTAATAATTCGAAGCAAACTGGTTGTAACAAATAGTAAACTTAGTAGAAATCAGACAAAAGTTATTTTCTTTATTCTATATTCAATTTTAAAAATTCATAAATGAAGAGATTAGATCGACTCACGTCAGGAGATGTATTTGTGAGTCTAATACCTCTTGAAAATGCTAACATGGTGAAAGAAACCTGCGTTGAGAGACAGTATATTTGTTCAGGTGAGAGAAAAGTGATTTCAATGAATTCTTTCATTATCAGAAAGCTGCCTTATTCAGTAGTAACATAGGCTACTTTCTATCTCGATATCAAAAGTCATTATAAGTACGGAGAAAATTTGTAAAAATCACCATGTTATGATGAAATTTTAACAGTGGATGAAAAAATACCTTAATTTGTTGAAATCTTTAAGGTGGACTCGAACTATGTTTCACGATAAAGTTACAACTCTGAATTGAACCCGTGCGAACGAACAAGGGGTGGGTCGCTAGTTCTGGGTAGCCAGTAATTGCAATTTTCGTAGGAATCTGTACATTTTTTAAAAACAAAATATAGCACATGTCAGTCGCTGGCAATATAATTTTAAAGGATTATTTAAATTTCAAAAATATCTTTGAATACTATATGATGAAAACTTCACCTCGAAATTCTGAACTTTTAGGCTTCACACTTCGCTCTGTTAGAGTCCTAAATAGATTCGGTATGGATAATGCTTAAATGTCAACATTCTCAGAAGACGAATTATACTGAGTGTAATAACTTATATAGCTATATATTATACTTGAGATTTAATTAATATCTAATAATGACATCAATATCGTTGGTAGAAATTATTATGATCATAATAATTTCTACCCACCTGGAAGTGGGTGAAAGTTTGTGAGGAACGTTGATATTCAAGCTAGATTACATAAAAAAGATATTCAGACAATTCATTACACATAAAAAATATGTATTTCAGTCTCCCGTCATGCCCTCATAAGGGGATTTGTATAGGACAAGTTGAACAGAAATATTACACCAAAACATTTTCATTCTCATAGTGAGCCACGCTCTTTACATTGAGGCATGCATGTAGACACGCCTATACTCTATAAACCCTATTTTACCGACGAAATATGTGGCTTGGTCCTTTCTTNAAATATGAGTTAATTACTGTAAATGTGTTCAATACAAATATAATATTTATAGTTTTTCATTATTTATCGGGTTTAGAAAAAATAGCGTATGCAACTCTCATGTAATGGTTATTAATACACTCGCATATACCATACAAAACTCGCCTTCGGCTCGTTTAATGCTCGTGTCTTAATAACCATCATTACATGATCGTTGCATAATATACTATTGTCACACAGTTAACGAATAGTGAACACAGTTCTGACCCGAGACCTATGGGAGTGTATACACGCGATTCCTGTAAAAGTCTTAAGGCATGTCTGCACCATCTAACGCAAGGAACTTTGACACAAAGTTAACGAATAGTGAATACAGTTCTGACCCGGAGCCTATATACCTACGTGACTCCTGTAAAAGTGTTATGGCATGTCGGCACGCCCTAACGCAAGGAACTTGGCACGCTGTGAAATCTAAAAACAGTTTTATATGTACTCGGCTTGTTCTATAAAAATCTTCATTCCCTCCTAAGAGGAAATGAAGATTTGTATAGGACAAGTTGAACAGAAATGATATCACACCAAAAACATTTTCACTCTCATAGTGAACTAAGCTCTTCACATTAAGTAATGTAGACACGCCTGAACTCTATAAACCCTACTTTACAGTTGAAATATGTGGCTTGACCCTTCACAGTTCTGACTGTATGTGTAGGACAAGTTGAACCGAAATGATATCACACCAAAAACATTTTCACTTTCATAGTGAGCCAAACTCTTTACATGAAGGCATGAAGACACGCTTCAACTTTGTAAACCCTACTTTACAGTTGAAATATGTGGCTTGGTCCTTGCTTTACTCCAAAAACTATTGACATAAAGTTAATGAATAGTGAATACAGTTCTTAACCGAAGCCTATGGGAGTGTCTAAACGTGAAAGTGTTAAGGCGTTTCTGCACGACCTAACGCAAGGAACTTTGCACACTATGAAATCTGATAACATTTTTTATATGTACTCGGCTTGGATTGCGTTCATAGCGCGCCCTTTCGTACCTATGTACCTAACTAACAAATGAAAAGTGTTAGTTGAAAGTTTTATAAAATTGACGTTAGCAATTATATGGATACACATATCTGTTTCGACTGCACGGATCATTATAAATATCATATTTTTATTTATTCATACTGGAAAATGTGTTAGAAAATATTTTAAAGCAGTGAAATGGCATATTTGTGTTGTATTCAGTATGTAATAAATTATAACTGTCAGATAATTACTTTACACTGAAAGCCAGCAGGTAAAAAGAGTTTAATAATGCAATCTTGGTAATACCTACTTTACAGAAAGCCGTTCTTGGTAGAAATCCTTTTCGTAGAATCAATTATAGTCAAAATGAAACAATTTATAGGATTTTGAAATCTACAGCCTAGAATGCTTGATTTATTGAATAAAGGTTATGACACATCCGCCCTAAAGACACCATCTATAGAATCGACAAGAAAATCAATAAGCAAATATCAAAGATGAACGAAGCTCCCCAAGCCGGTCAGTTGTAAAGCCAACATCGACCGCCGAACGAGATTCGTCATTTGTCTTTCACTGCAATTTTCACTGTCATGCAACTAACTAGATGAACTTGTGATCTAACACCAGACAGCGCTGTTTCGACCCATCAAGGTCTTATCAGTACTTCAGCCTATCACCGATGATGGGATCTTGGCGGGTCGAAACAGCGCTGTCTGGTGTTGAATCTATCTTTATCATTTTTCAAATGATCTGGAAATTATGATGTGAGTAAACATATGTAAACTTAATTATAAAGTGACTTGATCGTTAAAATAAGTAAATAAAATCGGCCGCGGAAGTCTTAACCAATTTGTCAGTATTGATAAACAATATTTATCATACTTATTATCACTAGAAAAAAGTGAAGACACGAAAAACGAAGTTACGAACGAAACATTTTTTTTTACATAACAATAGAATTATAGTTCAATATTTAGTTGACTTAAACAATAAATCCTTTGCTCAGTTTATTGTTTACTCTACCTCCCCGAGCTTATGTGATATCATATTCATTACCGTAACTTTTGACTTATGTCTCAAAACATATTTTGTGTTGATGATATCTGACGAAATTATATTTTATAATAATATTCATCAATTTCGACAAACAGTTGATAACATTTCATAGTCCAGGAAGCATTTCATTTGAAAACGAACGAAACGCAAGCGGGATAGAGTCCATATTTTTTCCTGATAAAACAGGAACATCAATTGATCAGGTCAGTTTGGCCTGCCCCTTCACAAGATATTCGAATCCATAGAAAAGTATCAAATACCTATAAAACATTTTTTATGCTAGAATGAAATTTTGGAATCTCGCTAATTTCAAAAGCGATGAATTTATTGTTCTTGATGAAACGATGGTGATCATCATATTATTATGGATTGTTACTTGAATAATTATAAATAGATATCTATCTTTACGCTGTAATTGAATATGTGCTTTAAAAAAAATAATTGTTTCCTTAGTTTGCATCCTTTCTACATAAAATGAACTGTTGAGCAATTCACATCAAGTTATAATTTGGTCAAAGGTCGTATGGAATAAATTGATGGATGTAGCCGTTACTACAGGGTAGGAGATCATAATGAAGAAAAGAGAATTGAATCTTGATATGTTTTTTGCCAGTTCTATTTGTAACCTTCTATAAGGAGTAACGTTAGTTACAAATAAAAGTGGTAAAAAACATAGAAAGTTTCAATTCTCTTTTCTTAATTATCGTCGTATGGAATAATTATATAGGTGATCATTGCATCTCTCTCTCTCACTCTTTTACTTTTGATGGTCGTTACTTTTCATTCGGGCGTATTTTTCCATGATCCTTCTGTCAATAATTGACGAGAGCTTCGTCGGGAGCGCTACGATCTTGCTACAAGCAATACTGCTACCGTTTTTCAATCATTTTTTCTTTAAAAAAAACGAATAACTTTTTACTAGTCGCTTCCTCCTAGATAGATCTTCGGATTTTTAAATTCACATATGTGGTCCCCTTTACGAGGTTATCCGAACCACCCCGGCATGAATACAATACCGGCGTGAATAAAGGGAGCCCTCACTTCACATTTTGATAGAATTTTCACATCTACATCATGTTTGACTTCACACAATGGAGAGTCAAAACACACATAGAAGCCATGTGACATCTTTGTGGACTAACGTCATCGGCACTTTCGTCCACTACCACGACCACCAGTCCGTCATCGAAAAAAAGGGCAACTTGAAATAATACTTATTCATGAACTGAATTTTATGAAGTTTATTTCAAAGCACTGAAAAATTATAAAACAGAGAAGACATTAAAAATCCATAAAATCTTACCTGTTCAATAAAATTTATGAAAAAAAATTTTGTGAAAAGCATCAAAAAGTGATAGTGTGCTCTGCGCTTTTGTGCAATCATTAATTGATAATGGAATCTTCCAATAAGGAAGTGATCCAAAAAAATGAAGCATTAAAATTCGAAAGTCACCCCAGCGATGATCTTCATGAATCATCAGGTTTATTAAATATTAGACAACTAAATTATCTAAATGTTGTACCATTTTGTAACAAAAATTCAAAAAGGTTGAAATCAAAAGAATTTAATCGGGAAATAAGAGCAACTGTCGATATTGTAGGTGTCCGTATTATGAAAAAAACCCTTGGTACAAGAAGTTTTGTATGTGTAGGCCCAAAACTTTTATCGAGATACCAAAAGGAATAAAAAAATAAAAGTTCATAACTTGCTCAAAAAATAAAATTAGGATTGATAAGTTTACCCAGACATTATGTACACAGTAGAATAGATTTGAATTATAACCTTATACGGAAGAACTGTAAACATGAAGAAAACTGTAATATACTTATCAGATTTCAATCGATTTATTTTATTGTTTCACGTGCTAAGACTCGCACGTTTAAATGTAGTACCTCGTTAGTCCTCAGCTTGCACAAGTTTCGACTTCTGACGTTTGTGGATCTTAGGGAAGCGACAGTTGGTTAATGGAAAAACAGATATTTCTTAACGATTTCAATTTGTCGTACATGATCTTATGTTTATTTTCAGTTTGTTTGATTAAGGAATAAATATATTATTATTATTATTCATTGTAGTATTAGGTTGTTCCAAAAGTTTTGTCCGTTTTTATGAGTCCATTTCTAACTGTAATATCTCAGTGAATACTTATTCAATTTAATCGAAATAATCGCCATTTGAATCAGTACACATTTGCAAACGTAACACAAATCGATAAACTCAATCAGCCGAAAAAATGCGTGCTCGGGATTCGATGAAGTCGACGAAGGCCCTTATTGCCTGGTTCTGATTGGCGAAGGTTCTACCAGTGAGAAATTTGTCGAAGTGCTCCAATAGTAGTCGGTTGGCAAGAGGGCCGGGGAGTATTGCGGGCGAGTCAGAAAGAAATGAAATATAAACGTTCAAGCCAGTCTCGAATATACCTACACAGTAGGTTGAATGGATTGNATAGACCCATGGCGACGGCCCTGGATGGGTCACTTGTCTATCGAACCTGAGGTCCATCCACAGCCTCAGGTTTTTTCATTTCTTAACAATAAGCAACTCCGTACCGAAAAGTTGTATATTGGATTGGGAATTCACTGGCTATTTCCGACATACAATCCACATTGCAATAATATCGTTAGAAATGAGTAAGTTTGAACTAGGAGTTCAATGTGGTAGCATCGTCCATAGATATTCTAATTCTATTAGAATATCTATGGACGATGGTGGTAGTGATCTTTTAAGTTATAATTGCAGAACACTATGAAATATTTTATCCATTGGACAGTTTATGCTTTCAGAATAATGAGTGGAAAGCATTTCGAATCAGTATGAAAACAAAAAGTGTCTAATGAATAAAATATCTCCTGGTGTCCTGCAACTACTAACGTAGATCTCCTTGAAATTTCGTCTAGCAGGATATTTCAAATGTACTCATTCTTCTCAACAACTGTCATGACTGGACTTTATTCATACAACATGGTTTGTTATAAAACACTTCTATGAACCGCCAGACCTATATTATCTCACACAACAGTTTGGAAGCTTTATGAAAGTACTGATAGTAGTTGATAACTGCTGGTAGAGAATCTGAATCTGATGATTCAATCCATTAATGTTACTGGATCATAATGGGTTCAAGTGAAATTACAAAGAAAACAAAGTTTTTAGCCAATTTCAAAGGGACTTTTCCACAAGTTTTTGCCGCAATATCAGGTGAGAATGTAAATAAAGTTCAAAATAAAACTGATTATTTAAAAAATACGTTGTTTGTTTTCTAGAACAACAGTAAATTGTTATGGAGATCATCCATGATAATAATTATCAATTTTTTATACTATAATGGAAATTTTGAGACAATATACCTGTAATTTCACATTGAAATTTGAAAAAATATATAGGACAATGCCGGAATGAAAATATATGTTTCTTTGATAAAAAATACTCGTTATACAACTCCAAGCCAAAGAAATGTTGAAAAACAAACTCATAAATAGACTACCTTGGTTTGAAACAATATTTACCTTCGGGTAGATAACGAAATTTTACCCTGTTTTCCACTAACACATTTATACTCTTCTGAATATTTTAAGTAGTTGCCTAAGCCATTGTAAATATCTTTTTGTGATCGTCGCTTTAATCATTGCAATTCATCTCATTATTTTTTTCATTATTGAAAACATAACTTAAATAAAAAAAAATATAAAACATTTTTTCAATAAGAAATTGTTTTTGACCGATTCTAGGTATTTCTTTCAGTTCTTAATCAGTTTTCTAAGAATCCATTGAATATTGACTTATATTATTGGAGATTTTTGGCAACCAAATATGGAAGGTTATTAAATTTTTGAGTGAAATAAATAAAATATTCAATTTCTACTGATGTCAACCCTTTTACTTTGCCCTTTGGATAAATTACGACAGTATAAAAATCGCTATCCACATTAGTTCTCTTCAGAATATTTTTAGCAGCAATCCACCTTCTTACTTAAAGTTTCCAATCGTTGAAAGGACATTTGTGAAAATACTTTTCATGAAACATTCTCTCAATCAGTAAGTTTTTTTGACTGAATTCTGCTATTTTTTTTATTTCCAAGAATCCAATGAATATAGACCTAAATTGCTATAATTATCATTACTTTCTGAGTGATTCAAATAAAAATTCACAACAAGATTTACTTCGATGAAAATTCTGCTGAAATCAACCCTTTTATCTTATTACTCTTTGTTTCTGAGGGCCGTAGATATTCTTTCAAAAAATTTAGTTTCAATATAAGATATTTTTTATTCATTATATTCGAAATTCCATACAAATTATTCGAAAATAAATATTTATAATAGTCATTTGAGGATAGTTATACCTAACCCTTTTATCTAAAGATATTTTTTACACACTTCTCTATTCCGGGCGTGAACCGATTCAGGCTCGCCCCCATAACTTGGTATCAATCAAAAATATTTTTGTAGCATTTTCAGTTTCACAGGAAATTATCCTCCCTTTGGAATTTCAAACGAAACATCCTGTATGTTTTACAATTTCATGACAACTTCATTTTCAATGGCACCGTGATGGCTCATTATATTTTTCGGAATGATTTCTGTTTTACCAGAATTTTGATGTCATCTACACCTAAATTTGTGCAAAATCTTGAAAATCGTTATTTCAGACATAATAACAACATATATAGGGATATAATTATATATCTACATAACATAACATTAAAATATGACATCGTTATACCTTGTTGTTTCAATCACATCCAGAACATGAAATGAAATGAAATGAAATGAAAGCTGCACTCTTGACTGAAATCACAATTTTTATTTTGCATCATAAGGAGGTCTTCATTAAATGAAAGTTTTGGTAACCCAGAAATCTTTTTGAATAATATAACGATCCATTAACATAAAATTGAAATATCTGTCAAAAGTGTACAGTTGGGAGAGCGGAAGTACTGGCTGTCTTTTCACATTAGATCATGGGAGCAGAGCAAATGCTTTAGTGGTCGCAGCCTTCACAAAACATGTTGAAATTGAAAATGCTATAAGATATTTTTGATCCAATCGATCCGAATTGTGGTACCATTTGAACCACCAAAATTCCACATTGATATCAGGAGAGAGAGAAAAGTTATTCGTCCGCGAGTCGGGTTACAACCCGTAGGTAGATGAGAGTTAGATATTCAATTGTTCAGAAGATGAGCTTTTATTCAGAAAATGACAATTTTATAACTATCCCTGATAATAATTATCTGATGAAACTACCGTGTAGCAAAAGGCGTCTTTTATTGCGAAAATTCTATAATTATTATCATAGATGGTTTTGTTAATTTTTATCGAATAATGGGTCAGATTATTAATAACAATTTTATAAATTTATTTAATCGATTTTAACGATAATTAAGTTCATTTCATTTGATTTTTGGTACTTCAAGAAAAATATTCGAATTATAGTATAAATAGCTTAGATGAGAGAATGTTAAGAGTTTTAGTGCTAGAAAGAAGTGTTTCTGTTGTATTAATTTTATGTTATTCGGTAGTTTTAAAGATATCTGAAAAACACTAATATTCGAAGTTTTGATTTCAAATGTCCCAAAAAAGATTAGAAAACTGATTTTATTTTTCTCTGCGTTAATTAATCATAGTTCAAAAACGAAGTCATACGAAAGTCAATTTCTATTTCATTCTAGGAACTCTATTCGCTATTTCTGATGGAATGACATATGGATGGACAGCTCCTTTCATTCCATACCTGATAAGCGAGGACAGCCATTTAAAAACAACAAAATATGAAGCGGAATTCTTGGAAACCGCGCTTTTGGTAGGATCATTTTGTGGTTTGCCTGTAACAATTTACCTCGTAGACAAAATCGGTAGAAAAATGTCTCTTCTGCTGGCTTCTTTCGTGGTCTTCATAGCATGGATTGTAATAGCTCTTGGAAACAGAATAGAATACATTTTCGTAGCAAGATTTGCATGTGGAATGTCAGGAAATATGGCATTCGTAGCTGCTCCAATGTTTTTGGCTGAGATAGCGGATCAGAAAATCAGAGGTTTCTTATCAAGTATAATTTATGTAATGATGCTTCTTGGATGTGTGATAGTATACTGTGTTGGTCCCTATTTACCATTTTACGTACCGTCTATTATTGGGGCAGGAGTCGCCATTGTAGAGCTCTTAACATTTTCCAGAGTACCAGAATCTCCTCTCTATCTTTTGTACAAGGGCAAACCTGAAAAATCTATGGAATCGCTCAAATACTATAAACCTTATATTGATGTTGCTAAAGAAATGAGCGAGATGGTTGATATATTAGAGAAGCAACAGCAACATAAAGGAAAATGGACAGATTTGATAACTGTCGGCAGTAACAGAAAGGCAATTTTGATAATGACAGTTTTGAATGCTGGTCAACATTTGTGCGCCTATTCAGTGATTTTAATGAATTTGCATCTGATTTTAAAATCAGCAGGATCAGTATATATGGACTCGTCTATTGCAGCAATTTTGTTTTCAGTTCTGATGCTGGCTGCTGCTACTTTTGCTTCTTTGCAAATTGATAAATATGGCAGAAAAGTTCTACTAATATTCTCCAGCTTCATAACTGGTATATGCTTATTAGCAATTGCTGTCTACTTTCACTTCAAAGAAACGGGATACGATGTTATGACCGTCAGTTGGATACCAATTGTTTCTGTCATGATATATGCAGCTGCTTTTAAAATTGGAGTTGGCCTGGTTCCCATCGTTGTTACTGCAGAAATTTTTCCTACGGATTTGAAAGCTTTTGGAATGACTATGTCAGATGCTATGTTTATTGTAGGAGGAATCATCGCTTTACAACTTTACCAGTGGATGACATACGTATACGGATTGTATCCACCTTTTTATGTGTTTGCAGTATGTTCCTTTTTCATTACTGTATTCACAATATGTTTCGTACCAGAAACAAAGGGAAAGACTCTTGATGAAATACAAAGTATTCTGAAAGGAGATAAAAGTTGTAAAATACCTAAAATAGCCGAAGAGAAAGTGTGTGCTTCCTGAAGTTGAAGTGATGTGATATAAATGACAGACTCTTCGAATGTTTTTTTTAATGTATAGATAAAATTCAGAAAACAGGATGACGTAGAAAACTCAAAATTTATTACAATTTTTTAATGTCTGTATGGAATCATAATTACTCAGTAGCAGCATCTGAAATTTTGTAATAATTTCTACGAAGCTAATATTTGTTTCATTTGTATCTGTCGATTTGACCCTAGAAATCAGAAAAGTTGTTTTCTATCGTACTGTCAGCGTTGCGTTCGTTATTAACATTTTTTTTTTTTTAAAGAATATTACTGGAGTTTTATCGTAACACCAAACAGTTATTTCAACACCTCGACACGTGTTTCGATCACATCACAATTTTTTTTGCAATCAAATACTATTTTGATTTTTTTATAAAAGTGAGGGATACGTCATATGTCAAAGAAAATGTTGAAATCTAGTGACTGCCTTACACACAACTAACTTTTTCCACTTATTCTTAAAATACTACTTTTTTAAATATTGTTGAAATTTTGGTAGAAGCTTTGAAATATACATTCTTCTGAGTATAATATATGCGGGGCTATGCAACGCTCAAGTTTCAAATATTTTTCATTGATAAAATTCATGTCGCACGCATTTTTATAAATTGAAGTTCTAGCATATTTGCATAATTGAAATAAATAGTAGCCTCAATATATGTTCATGTGTTTTTGGGAAAGAAAGTTTTTGGCTTTCTACTACTCCATCTTGATGCAAAAAAAGGATGAGGGAATCTTCCGAAGAAAGGAAGGAAGTAAGCAATTTGAAAATGAGTAACTCTATACATGGATGTAGATCATACCAAGAAGTAACTTTCAGATACAAACTGAAAGAAAGTCCTCCTGAAACAGCTACTTTCATATAAACATTGAATTACACGAAAGAAAAAATTATTTTGAAACAAATACTTCTATCATTTTCAAATTGATTACTTCCTTCCTTTCTTTGGAAGATTCCCTCATCCTTTTTTTGAATCAAGATGGAGTAGTAGAAAACCAAAAACTTTCTTTTCCAAAAATCAATCTCTCCTAAAAATATAACCCATTCATTTCAAATAAGATTCCTCTTGGCTGGGATTAAATCATATAGGTGAATGAATGTCATTACGATGTCATCGATGACATAAGCAGATCAAGATTATTCCGTGACATTCAAAATCGTAATTCATGAATGAATTGTGTGTATTTTCTATAATGTTATCCAATTTGATACTGAAGAGCCTTAGGGAAGTGTCTTAAGGCGAAACATCGATGTATACCAGTGAGGATGACAGTGTTCTGTGTAAGTGCAATTTGTTACCATTCATTTAAAGTAGAAGTCATGTGAATGATATCTGATTTTTATTCCACAACGAATGTTTAAAATATAAACTGAATAGAGAAAAGTATCTTCTGTATAATTCAGTGTTCATATGGAAGTATTTGTTTCGAAAGAATTTTTTCTTTCGTGTAATTCAATGTTTATATGAAAGTAGCTGTTTCAGGAGGACTTTCTTTCAGTTTGTATCTGAAAGTTACTTCTTTGCATGATCTACACATCCATGTATAAAGTTACTTATTTTCAAATTGATTACTTTCTTTCTTTGGAAGAAGATTTTTTGTATCAAGATGGAGTAGTAGAAAGCCAAAAACTTTCTTTCCCAAAAATTAATCACTCCTAAAATTATAACCCCTTCAATTCATGTTCAAGTGTATTTTGTATGACCTATATGGATACATTCCTTTATTGTAATTCATTATAACTTATTTCTCATTGCATCAGCATTTCATTCATCTTATGAAGACGCCAACTTGGTTGCTTGATTTGGATTTATTCTACATCGAAGGTTCCTGTTATATTTTTTGTTCAAAAAAAAATTTAATTGACACTCATCTCAACGTTTTGGGCTCCAAAATCTGTCTCCTTCTTTAGAATTGAAAAAAATTAAATATATTTCGCAATTTTCTCGTTTTCTTCTAAGTAAGTATTGATGAAATTCTCAGCTTTTTTTAATAGGGAAAATTTTCTGTGATGAAACTGGCTACTTGATGAAAATTCATAACGTTTTCATTGGGGATTTTAACTGAATTCACAGAGTAACTTTAAGGGGATGACTAGAAGTTTGCCTTTCTGCACCTGTATGAAGATTATAAAAGAGGAAATGAAAATATTGATATCCTCCACAAAAAAGATTTCTG
Organism: Leptinotarsa decemlineata; assembly: GCF_000500325.1. Classification (NCBI taxonomy): domain Eukaryota; kingdom Metazoa; phylum Arthropoda; class Insecta; order Coleoptera; family Chrysomelidae; genus Leptinotarsa; species Leptinotarsa decemlineata. The sequence goes on from NW_019291258.1 coordinate 18,084, forward strand.
TTGAATATTGGCTATTTATACTTTTTATCTCTGGGAAATGAACTAGAAATGACGAATAGAATATGTGCTTGATTGATTCCTTTAATACAATACCAGAGTATACAAATTAGCAATACAAAACAGATCTTTGTGATTCCTCAAGAGCTTTTTTGAAAAACTGATCTTTAGGTATTACATTCCTTACGTAGTCTTCAATACATGCAATACCATGAATATTTTGGATATCATACTTTCCTATATCCGTCACAATTGTCACTCCCTTTTCTTTGAAATACTGGATCACATTAGTAAGAAATATACAAGAAAATATATTGTCATTGATGTGTAGAAACCTTATAGTAGGTGCACTTGACATAAGCATGTGAGAGTCCAAATAGTAAATGGAATTTCCACTTAAGTCTAAAGCATTCAAATGCTGCATAGGTAATAATTCCGTTCCTTCAAACACTTGAATAGAGTTATTCGCCAAAATACACTTTTGTAGATACCTCAAACCAGAAAAAGTGCCCATCGAAAATTTGGTGAGTTTATTGTTGGCTAGATTGAGAAACTGGAGTGTTGTGAGCTCTCTGAAAATACCGATTGGTAAATAGCATAACTTGTTATTTTGCAACTCCAAAATCTCTATGGTATCCAATCCTGTGAAACTATTGTAGTCTATATGGTGAATATGATTACTTTCAAGATTTAGGTTTAATAGAGTCAAGACTCCTTGAAACGCATCAGCTGGTAGTTTTTTAATTTTGTTATTGGACATTGAGAGCGTATTCACTTCTAATCCATTCAAAAATCCAGGTATCAAATCCACGATGAGGTTGTTATCCAGATTAACCTGATAGAGTTGTCGTAGACCGTTGAATGCGTTCACAGAAATATTTTTAATAATATTGTTATCTAAATATAGATATTGAATATTTCCGAAGAATGAAAACGCCTCAGGAGCTAAAACTTCTATTTCGCTATTCGACATATTTAGAGATATCAGGCTATTTTCATATGGAAATGTGGTTGCAGAAAATGTGTTGACTTGACATTGTCTACATTGTAGGTTTGAAGTTCCAAAGTATACTCTAGATTTTGGGAACTGTTCTTTGATATTTTTGCATATATAAGACTTTTCATCACTGAGAAATTCGCAAGATGGTTTTAGCACTGAAGCAGTAGATATGAAGAAGAACGAGAATAACAGGAGCAGGTTGAGTTTCATATCTGAAAAAAAATATTATTGTGAATTAGATAATTTAGAAATCCATATTTTTACTTTTCGAAGGAGCCACGACACTTTGTAAGAGAATATATCATTATCAGTTTATTAACGGGGATATTGTGAATGATAAGTCATCGTATATTCATTAAACTGTGGCTAATTTGAATACTCCAGAGAAATATTGAAAAAAATTAATTTCAAAATTCTATATTTGACTCAACCTTCTTTGTTCGCGGCAATATTGAGAATCAGTTTATATTTTTCCGAAGGAATTTTCAATGTACTATCTTATGTAGGTCGTAATAGTAATCAATTAAAAGTGTGCCATTTTATTTAAAAGAAAAAATATTAGGAAGAAATTGTAAAAAACTTGGAAACAATTATTTTTCAGCTGAGGAACAGAAAATAGCTCCCAATCGAAAATTATGAAATTATTTGCTGAAGGAATTACAACTATAAATCGACAAATTCAGTTACAACGGTGAATTCACACTTATAACTGAGAATTTTCATTGACGTCTAAACATCTCAAATTTCTCGACTGTACCTTTTGCACATGGCATAATAAATATCAACACTATATATTTATTGCAAATTCATTTGCCTAAAAATATTGGGCTTATGATTGTTGATGAAACGAAAAGTAATCTGTAACCTACCCTAATCAAAGCATATTCAATCATTTATTATTACAACTCTTTATATTGCCATTTATTATTATTACTATGTATTGTGCCCTGTGGAAAGCGTCCATGCGAAGAAATTGCTGACTACAGACCCTACTTCTAATTCATAGTTATAATTGTGAATTTGATAATTTAAGAGGACAAATTCACAAATTCAGTTATGAGTGTGAATTTTGCAATAACTGGAAATTCACACTTATAACTGTAAATTCACAGTTATAATAATACTATCGATTTTTGTGGCCCCTCTACAAAACATTGAATTTTGAACTGAGGTTGTAGTGAATCAAATAACAGCTTGGTTTTTCATTTCAGAAATTTCATTTCAGAAATTTAGACATTTTGGAAAATTATCTCTAACCACTAAAATTAGAAAACACTAGTTCTCATATTCTCAATCTTCACTTCTGGTAAGATTTTCCCATCACTATATAGATATTCAGTCAGTATTTTATGGAGTATATAAAAGTGTTAGGCAAACATCTGACTGTAGTCAAATAAGTCTTTGCTGCAGTAATTTTTGGAAACTAGATAGAAATGAACAAGTCAGACGGCTCTCAAGCATGAAAAAAATTGGCATCCGATCTGGTACACAAAATAATCACAACTGCATGAAATAGAATAACTTCGAAAAACAAATATGTTTAAAGATACAGTTTTGCAAAATTATATGAAACTGTGTTTAAGAATGACTAAAACATGAGTGTTACGGGTACAAAATTCATTCACTAGAGTAAAACTTTTCAGTCTGTTAAACAAATCATTCAGGTTTATTCGTTAATACAATTTTATGAGTTTTTGTCGATAGATGCAGGTACACATTTTTTAAACTGAGCCAGCCGGATGTTCTCATCTATGCACTGATAGAACCTCATAAAATAACCTCAGATATGAATTTTGTGTTTTTTGCAATAGATATGAGTTACTTAGTAACAGCGCTGTGCCGTATAAACACTGTAACAGTAGTAGAGGGAAAATTGGCTTGACATCATTGTAAATCACTCAGATGTCAGAGCCAAACCATAGACCCAAAATTTTACTATCACTAAGCATCGGTTTGGGAAATGTTTTAAATTTATTTTCAATTCACCTTTAAAAACATCGGTTACATTCTTCAAAACAATAACTAACCATACTTTTAATATTTTCTGTATCATTAACAATGCTTGATACTTACTAACTCTTTAGCGTTCCTACAGAAGTTTCAAAATAGAGGATTGGAACATTCTTTTGAGGTGTAATATATATATATACCGCTATTTTAGCAATGCTTTCGAGTGGAGTGGTTATCAGTAGAAGACGGGTGGGTTTATTTTTCAATAATATTCATATTCAAAACATAAAAGATCAACTTCCCCATACTTTGTTCTATTCCAGCATGATGTTCATAGCTACCACAGAAGAAACAAAATATGCATACCCCGTATTCAACAACAATGCATTCTCTATTCCCCAAGAGTTTTTATAATATAATAAACTTCTAGCCCAAATGAAACAATGTAATAGCTTTCCTTAGTTCGAACATACGATAATAAACTTCTTTAAAAATTAAGTAGAATGTTTGATCATACTTTAGTGCAGAAATAATTAAGTTACAGTTTTAAGGTTTATATTTACAGTCAAACAAATTATTAATGTGCAATTCGCTGTATATCAATTAACAACTATCAAGACCATTGTTCAACAAAATTGCCAACTGGTCAAAATTCAAAACTGGAAGTTTGCCTCGAGTGATTGTTTCGACTTTTATGCCATTCTTTCTCAAAGGATGTATTAGGTTGTATCAAAAGTTTTATTTGTTCGGATTACATGTGTTTTTGTAACTTCATATCTGAATAAATATTTATTCTACTGTGTCGTAGTATATACTGATTGATAGAGGATTTGGCACTCTATACATTTGGCCAATTTTGCTCAACAAATTTAAATTGAACCAAAGCGCTGCAGAAACACACTAAAAAAATGAATCAGGCATTTAGCAATGAGAGTGTTTATGAATGCATTGTTTGTCGTTGTTTTGCGAAATTTTGTTGCGTGGGATGGCAGATGAACTGGGCGTCAGCTCCCATGCGGTTTTTGATGGTTTAAAATGCATTGGAAAGGTCAAAAAGCTCGAAAAATTGGTGCCCCCCGATTTAAACAACCGACAGAAACTGTCACGTTTCGTGGTCTGTTCTTTTTTTGCTTTTGCGCAACCAAAAAACCCTTTTTTTGCATCGGATCGTCACGTGTGATGAAAAGTGAACCCTCTACGATAACAAGAGACGTTCAGGGCAGTGGCTGGAAAACAATGAGCCACCCAGGCACTCCTTAAAGGCAAAAACTCACCAAAAAAGACCATAGTTTGTTGTATGGTGGTCAACATCTGATTCACTATAACTTTCTGCAACCGGGCCAAACCATCTTATTGTGAGAGAATCGACAAAATGTACCGAAAATTGCATCAGCAGCAGCAGCAGGCACTGGTCAACAGAAGAGGTCTGATCCTGCTCCACGACAACGCCCGTCCGCACGTTTTATAAATCACCTGCTCCACGACAACGCCCGTCCAAAAATTGAACAATTTGAGCGTCGAAGTTCTGCCTCACCCACCATACTCCCCAGACCTCTCGCCAACTGACTATCATCTTTTCAAGCACTTTGATAACTTTCTCACCGGTAAAACCTTCACCAATCGAGACCAAACAAAAACCGCCTTCGTCGACTTCATCGGATCCTGATCAAAAAAATTTTATGCTGATGGAGTTGTTCGTTGACAAAAGTGCACTGATTCAAATATTGCTTATTTCGATCAAATTGGTTAGTAGGAATACAATTTAAAGTAGACTCATGAAAAAGGACAAAACTTTTGACACACCTAATAAAACATTCGACACTTACCGTTTCCTGCTGTCAGTTGATATAAATAGCAAAAAATACAACACTTCCAGTTCACTCGAACTACTAACTATTATTCTTTTGTTCCATTTTTATGTCAGGTTACAATGTATAATTTGAATAAAATCAAAACAAAACGTGGAAATTATTGATGTATTCAGTTTTGATGAATTGTGATAAGTATTTCAAATAACTTGATTTTGGAAAGTACATTGAACTATTACAATATCAGTCGCAAAATTCATTATAGTCAATTCCAGTATCTTTCCAGATCCAGTATCTTTCAGATATTTTTGCTTCTCTAACTAGTCAGGACCAAACATCTCAATTTTTGAGAACAAATGACTGTATTCATTTCAGTAAGCCTTATTTGATGATTACTGACAATTTTTTTGACTCCTAGCTTCAGAGTTGATAGTAATATTGAGATATATGATTGATAAGATATTCAATATTTGAAAGAACAATTTTAAAAATTCCAGTATCAGAGAACAAATGTAGTTCATTTTGCTAATCGAAAGTTGTTTCGGATATTTTTTTTCTGGTTTTACAGACATTATGTATGATAAATACTTATTTGAAAAGGTTGTTCAATTGATGTTTTTGAATTTGGATTTTCTGTTTGAATATTCTCCATTCTTTATACCGAGTGTCACAACAGTGCAATTTGCTCGATATATCGATAATGCTGATGAATGTATACATGTATAGAAAAGGCAAACCTTTTAGTTCACTGCGTAAACTAAAAATTTTTTTCACAGAGAAAAATATACTATTTATTAGTATCTATCCTTTGACATCTGTCGAGGGAGTTTAAAAATGAAACGAATAAACACACTGCAAGATATATTTGATTTTTTCAATTCTGAAGATGGATGCAGATTTTAGCCTCCGGAACGTTGAAATGAGTATTTATACAATTACTGATGAATAGTTTATTTTTCTTTGTGAGAAATGCTCTGAATTTATTCAGTGAACTGAAAAGTTTGCCATTTCTACACCTGCATATAATTTTCTATTACAATTTTTATCTTTTTCAGATTATGAAAAACTCCCTTAAATGTAGATGGGAAACTCTGATTTCCTCCACACAAACTTACTTTCATTCAATAGCAAAAAATATTTTTCAAAGAAATATCTATTTAATTTTTTTACCATTGAAATGGTTCATTTTTTTCCTACACAATCCTATATAATTTTTTTCAAGCTACAATGCGCTAGTGCCAAATCATTAAGTTTTTCGAAAAAAAATAGTGAATGGTACAAGTTCTGAATGAATTACGTAACTGTAATTAGGTTGGATGAATATAAAATGATTTATGAATTGAATAACGTGATTTACAAACTGACAATAGTAGAATAGATTAGGATAAGTTCAAGTTTTGTAACTTTCATAGAAACGAAGTTTTTGGCAAACAAACTGGGTTTTTTCTTTTGCGATGGGGCATTGTGATTTTCCATATTCGGAAAAGTATTCATACTCAACTCAATCAGAATATGTATAAAATGCGAATGTTTGACATAGGAAAAACTCAGTCATATTGAAAAAATTAATATGAAATGTATTTTGTTTTCGCCTTAAATGACTGACTCAGAATAAATTAATTTGTGTGCATGAAAATTGCTTGTAAATATTTCCATCTCAACTCTGCATTTTATGCATTCTGTTACTCTAACTTTTCGAACCTACATCCAGATCTCATCAGTGGTGCTAGGCTGAACCACTTAACTGTTCTGAAGCGGTCACGCCTAAAAGAAAAGTTCTCCCAAGTAGGTCAATTACAAACTCGAACTTCTATATCGACCGCCGAATGAGCTTTCACTGCAAGGCTTGTTATCTAACACCAGACAACTGTCCTTAAAAGGATTTGCCTGAAAGTATAGATAATGACATCTCGATCTACTAACTTATAGGCTTTTATTAGAAGAGTTGAGTGGTTCAGCTCAGTACCACTGATGAGACCTTGGTAGATTGAAATAGCACCGTCTGGTGTTGGATCACAAGCACATCTCTAATTGCCTCGCAGTGAAAGCTGCAGTGGAAGACAGAAGACGAATCTCGCTCGGCAGTTAATGTCGAAGATTGACTTTACAATTGACCGTCGTGGGGAGCCTCGTTCATCTTCGATATTCGAGGATTGAGTCTTCTGTTGATTCCGTCTTCGTACCTTTTCTCATCTATACCAAAACAGAAGAACACTTCGTTTATGTGATGGGTCTAGAGGATTGAAATGGCAGGAGGGAATTAACAAAATAGTGAATTCACTTTAATTGCATGACTATTTAAATTTTAATAAAATAGGGCAATATATCTATTGGAGCTGCATACTCAAAGGATATTGGTCCCTGGTACTCCGTATTATTATTTCCATCTCTCCAGCTACCCTTTGGTAAATATACTCTTCTTGATGTTGCTCCCTGCACAATTACTGGTGCAACTAGAATTTGTTCACCAACTAGGTATTCTGAAAAAGAGAGGTACATTCAAGGGGAGTACTTTATACGAGTCGACAAATTGAACTAAGCTTGTCAAATGCCAATCTCATCTTCTTCCTTTGTATTCTGAGAAAACGGCCATTTAAGAAGCATTGTGAGTTTTAGGTTGGTATTTCTATTTGATGTTTCTTCGTGAGTTCAAAGATTGAATTTTGAATTTAGATATTAGCATAATTACCAGGTTTAGAATTTAAATTGCGTGTTAGTGGAGAAGACACACTTTTTCGAAGTTCTACTCCTTTTTTATATGTAAGAAATGACAAACTTACAAAATAACTGTCAAGTGAAAATCTCAGTGTGAAGATTCATTTAAATACATTATAAAGGATTTTCATCAAGTATCGACCAAATTCATTTATTAGGGAGATGATTATTAACAAATACTAATAAGAATTTGTCGATAAATTGTGCTGATAAATCACAGTGCCAATCAATCACAGATATTTCTTCCATATAAAAACAACACACGTAGAAGAGAAGTCATTTCTGGCAAATATCATTTTAGGTGTCTCAAATTGAAAAGTACCCAACAGGTAAATATTTCATTCAATGGAAATAAAACGTAATAATTTTCAATTACAGCAAATGTATTATCTTCAGTCTAAATCAAGCATCTCATCGACCAGAAATGAAATACTCTACTCGAAACTCATTTCACCAACCAAGTTGGCGTATTCATGAGATGAGGAAAACTAATTTCTAACTCTAAAACTTTCAATTTTTATTTAACGATACACATTAATGATATCGGGTAGAAAATTGTGGTAAAATTTCCCGAGAAAATACCTGCAAATTTTAACAAAGTCAATGATAAAAAGAAACACAATGGGTTGTTTGGAATGGACCCTTTGCCACTGTTCATAATTATCTTGCTACACTTTGCTATTTCTTGACATTCGAATGCATCCAAAAATTTAGTGTCATGTACCGATCTCATCAATTTCAGACAGTTTTCATTTATTCCGTGGACGTTCTCCAAGGTGTGTTGAACGATACTAGATTTTTAGGATCAACTTTAATTTTTTTTTGGTGGATGCTGATTATGATTTTGAGACAGAAGAGTTGTCTCGGGTCGGAAAGTTGACTTTCCCTATACAGTGCGTCTCTTGTAAAGTGACAATATTATTTAAGTAACAGTCATTTATAACTCCCCAACCTAGTATACCGTACGAAATTTGAGACTGTATCAGAAAAAATAAACGGTTTTCAAATGAGCTATGTCCAGTATTTCTCTCAAGAATTTGAAACGTGAAAGGAAACCTCTCACCTTGTTACAAATATGTTTTGCTTGTAAGTCCCATCTTAGGTGCCCATCAATAAGTATTCCTAGATATTTTACCGATTTCTCTTCAAGTATTATGGTTTCCTGATCGACAACAAGATCACCAATGTTTCGTAAGTTTTTCGCGTATGAAGTGAACAAAAGGTATTTTGTCTTTTCTATATTAAGGGTTACTTCGTTGTATTTGAACCATTCCTTGATTTTTTTTGAGATCCAGTTCTACTTCATTTTTGAGGGTCTTCCAGTTTTCAGATTGATGAAATATTGCGGTGTTATCAGCGAAACTAAGGACATATCCTTCTATATTCATTGATAATAAGCTACTGATGTAAAGCGTTAATAGTAGTGTCCTAAGAACAGTTCCTTGTGGCACACCATATGTGATATTTCTTATTTCGTTGATGGTTCCATCTATACAGACTTGTTGTTGACGGTTTGAGAGATAGCTCATCAATAGGGTGTATGCGTTTCCCGTAATCTCATATATTTACAATTTTTTCAACAATTTTTGATGGCAAAGGCTTTAGAGAGGTTCCGTTTTCTGTTAATTTTATCCGACTTTGAAATTTGGTTCAGTTGAAAAGTTAGAAGCCGGGGTTTGTTTACATCCGCATTGTACGTAGTAACAAATTGAGTACAAACGTTGCTCTCATGAACCGGCTCAGTATCATTTCTGAGATCTAGGACACCACTCAATTTGGGATTGTCTGAATAAAAGACTATTCGGCTCTGGTGTCACCTACTAAACGTAAACGGTGAGTACTCGAATTCATATAGAAAACCATTGATTTCCTCTTGTGGATACCTAGTCTTTGAGGATCTGAAAAGATATAAACATAAACCATCAACAATTTTTTCAAAATGAATTTAGTTCAGTATTACTCTTTATTTATTACACGGTCAAATGTCTCAAAGAAATCAAGAGTAACAGAAATAAAACATTCTCTATTCTAATACATATTCTTTTATGAGTGATTTAATTAGAACTCGTAACAAAAAAACACATATAGCGTGTCTAAAGTTCGGGGAGAGTTTCGTGATACCTTGTCCCGAGGTTGGGGACGATCCACGTGTACGAGCCATATTTCTCCCACACTACTCAAACCGAGAGAGTTTTTCATAACAGCGAGATATAGCCACATTAAGGGCCTATTGTGTTAGTTATTTAATGCGAACTGGTTAACAGGATTTCTGCCTTTGCGAGAAAGACGTTCAGAGGCGTCGGAGATGAAAAATTTCATTTTCGAGTATTTGGTATTTACTTAATATCAAAGTACTATTTCAATGCTCCATGTGCTTTTTGAGTTGCGGTTCAGTATTAGACATGCCTATTTCAAGGTAAAACACGTGTTGAACTTTTTTAAGATAAATGGTGAATAAATTCCAATGAAATTTTATTAGAAATATATTTATTTCAAAATTTTATCGAGTATCTGTCAATTTCATCGTATTAAGAGTACTATTTATTTATTTGATCTCCACAAACTTTATTTGAAAAATATATCACGATATGTTTCGCTAACACAGCAGCTTCTTCAACAGTGATTTGAATAACTAATCAAATCAAATTCAAATCACTATTGATGAAGCTACTGTGTTAGAGAAACATGTCGTGATATATTTTAACAGATAAAGTTCTTGGAGATCAAATCGTGAGGTGTAGTTTATGAAATTAAACTGATAAACTTCATAAATACATTGTATATTTCTTCATGTATTGAATTATAAATTATGAGATTTCAAATGAATGATATGAATATTTTGTTGAATACTCCAGAACCCGAAAAAACTTTCAGCGCCTTCTCTACTATTATAAGAAGGTCATAATTATGTTTCAGATTTTGTGGAAAAAAATTGTGAAATTCAAATTATCAACTCAGTGATAAATGTAAATTCCTTGTCTTTTGCTGTTTTTGTTGAGGCATCTAATGTTTATTTTTTGTGAATGGCAAATGTGGATAAATAGTGCAATCACGAAAACCCACATGTACATTTCTAGAGAAAGGCATATACAACGGTCACAAAAGGTCAACTGGCATTTTTGGAAATGCCATTATTGGTCTTTGTTACCCTAGCATGCCCGGAAACACAATTGCTCCTCTGATAGCTAAGGGTCTAGAAGAGCATTTCTTTCATTTTTGGCGGTAGGGTGCCTTTCCTCATTATTTTGTATATATTCTTTGCTTATAAAATCCTGCAGATATTCAAGATCAAACTTATCTACTCTCCTACCAACAAAGGCAAAATGAAAGGTCTTTTCAATATACATGAACAATTCTAGACAGCAGAACCTTACAGATATCGAATTTGTTCCAATGTTGTTGAATGGTGACCTTTACTCAACCAGGTGTGTAAATGTTATGGGGTCTAATAACTAACTAAATTACTAGATTCATTATTTTACAGATTATTTTGAATATTCAATGAGTACTACTTGAATATATGATTTATAATCAATTTAAATAATGCAGTAACAGATCAGCAACTGCTACGATTTCTGTACTTGAAAAACTACTAAATTGATTTTCCATCATTGAAAATCAAATAATAAGAACACAAATTTCCCATAAATAAAATATAAATGAGACTAATAAAAGGTAAAACTGGAACCTCTGACTTTGTTTTCTCCTGAAGACGCCAACTTGGTTGGTGAAACGTACATCGGGAAGTGTATCGCATTTCTTAGTATTGGGAAAGGTGCTAGTTTGGATTCATAAATTCGGCTCCATAAGGCACTCCTCTGCAAAGCTAAGCTTCAACATTGACTGCCAACCAATACGAATATCGAAGATTGACGAGACTCCCTAAGAACGAGATTCGTTATATGTCTTTTGCAGCAGCTTCCATTGCAGGTAAGGACGGGTTAGGTTAGGTCCAAAGTGAGTGGGCCTATTCGACCTCCACCGCAACCCGCAAGGGTTTATTGTGGCTCACACATATCCACACTCGACTAAATAAACCCAGTTTCTTAACGAAGCCGATTAGTTTGTATGGTGAGTGCTCTTTCAGGTCAGATGGTAAGAGTACGGCTCTGCCGAACTCTGAAAACCTGATTCGGTCCTCAACGGGGCAGGCACAAAGTATATGCTCTGCTGTTTCATCGTTGATGAGGTAGTCGGATAGTCAAGGTGCAAGATTCCCACCTTGATACCCGCGACAACCTTCTCATATGGGGGTTTTTGCACGTCAGCTACACCTGACGATGCCTTAGATTCAACCGTGCAGGGCTTTACCACTTCTGATTTTGGTGAATCATCACTTAAGCGAAAACGTTTGCTAACCTGCTCATGGGGGTTTGTTCCTCCACCTGAGACAGATTCTGCATACGCCGCTCAAGAATTTGGTGCGAAGCGGTTTCCTAAGGTACCCACTCTTGAGGAAACGACTCAATCACCACCAAATCTTTTTTTAGGTTCAGTTATTGGATCAGGAGTTGGAGAGTTGAGAAGCTCTCTCTCCTGATCTAAATTTACAAGGAGGTCAGTAGGAGTCGTGAGCTTGACAGCCTTCTCCTCTGTAGACTCACTTCTGAATTAAATTTACAGGGAGGTCAGTTGAAGTCGTATACTCGACATCCATCTCCTCTGTAGACTTAGCGCCAGAAATAATTTTTAAGTTTACTCGGTCCATAAAAGTTCCACGAGTAGCTAGTGAAAGAAGGTCAATCACGGCAGAGCCCCGCATTACCGTGACAAGGCGATGCTACGACGAGAGGGCGCACGGTATCTCGAAGGTTCCGTAGAGACAGCTGAGAGGCTCAGAGTCATTCATCCTCTCGGCACGGATACACACACCTTAGGATTAAGCCATCGTTGGAATGCCATTCAGTTAGGGAATGACAGAACCGTAAGCGATTCTGTCATTTCCGTATTTAGCGGGGCTACGTGGAAGCAGGCATCCGATAGCCGGTTTGCTCAACCCCCACATCCCATGCCAATGCACTCGCCAAAAACAGCATACACAGTGGTTCAGGCAATGAAAGATGAACAAGGACAGCCTACCCGCCTCCCAATGCAGGGCAACTAGTTGAAACCAGAGACCAAAAAACGAAGTATTCATGATCAGTAGTGCTAGTCCAAGTCACGATTGCAATGCTGGACTCAAGTGTCCTTGAAAGACAAGTTTGAGAGAGTAAAGGCGATGCCATCTGCCCTTATAAAGCCGTCGTCTGCCCTTATGACGACGACAGGATACTCACTCCACGAATATCAAAAATAAACGTGGCTCTCCATAGTGTCCCGTTGCAAAGCCAAACTTTGACATCATCTGCCGAACGGAATTCGTCCTCGGTCTTTCACTGATGAAACGTATGTTGTGTAGTGCTGGATCACGAATGCTTTGTTTTCGAGCTCTGATTTCAATTATTTTTCTTTCAGTGAAAGCTGCTATGAAAGTCAGAGGACGAGTCTCATTATTCGGAGCTCTACTTCGAAGCTTGGCTATGCAAAGGACTGTCTTAGAGATCCTTGTTCATCTTTAATATACGTGGAAATATAGTTTCCTGTAAAATTCATAGAGGAGATGTCAATGCACTAATGTTCTTGGGATTATCCTTCGAAGAAAGTTGAATTTATGCATTAGTGGTTCGGCCTTGTACCATTGAAGTATCTATGATGGTTTGATACAGTGATGTCTGGTGTTGGATCACGAATGTTTCCTTTTGGGCTTTGACTTCAACTGATATTTTATGAATTTATATTAACCTTACTTTTTGAAAGTATACCCATAATAGATTAATTTTTTTAATCAACTATTTAGATTAGTCACTTATACACCTGCTTCAATCAAACTGATGAGCATAGCATCTCTGGCATATGGTCATTTCTGAAAGTAATTCCAGCAGTAACTCAAGTTGTAATTGCATAAAACGGAAAAATAAAAAAATTTCATAAATTTCATCCAGATGAATTTCAACCATGAATTAGGGAATGACATACCTAAAACGAATGAAAGTGAAATTAAAATCATAAATTAACCCGATTAAAGTACGCCAGTGAGTGCATTTGACAGCCAGATATAATTTTACAATGTGAATCTGCATTTGGTATCTTATTGTTTGGGTAATTGATACCACTTATTTTAATGGATTATCCTGTGGACTACTGGGTAGAGATAATTAGTTATTCAAGTGGTTAAAATTTGTACTGAAGAAATACGTGTAGAAAATTAAATGATGTTTTTTCAAGAAATAATTGTGAGATGATCTTTTGACAAGTAGGTACATTCTAATTATTAATTATTAACTCTCTAAAAACAGGGTACTTAATTCACATATCCTGAAAGTAAAGTCAATGAGTTGATTAGAAACACAGATTCGAAGAGAGTCAAGATTTACCAGAAAATGATATAACAGAGTTTTATCATCTTAGTACACACAAAAAAGCTAGGATCAAGTTCAACTCTGATTCATTCTGAAAAAAATAAGGTCTTCCAAAGTGTATTTGATTTCATCTTAACTCCTATGACAAGAGACAATCATCACTTGTGTAGTATTCAAATGAATATACTATAGGTAGAAGAAATTTATTGGGAAAGAAAGTTTTTGGCTTCCTACTACTCCATCTGATACAAAAAAAGGGATGAGAGAATCTTCCAAAGAAAGGAAGGAAGTAATCAATTTGAAACTCATACATGAATGTGTAGATCATGCAAAGAAGTAACTTTCAGATACAAACTGAAAGAAAGTCCTCCTGAAACAGCTACTTTCATATAAACATTGAATTACACGAAAGAAAATAATTCTTTCGAAACAAATACTTCTATATGAACACTGAATTATACAGAAGNGAATTTTGAATCAATTTATATCATATTAGACAATGGAAGTCCGAACTTATGAAATGAACTCAACCAGAACTTCCGACAAGACTTATAAACATGATTTTCCCGTCAAAGATGTCTCAAAAAAGTAGGGTGTCTTTCACACAAATGCCAAACATTGACTCCTGATCTCTCTTGAAAATTTGTAGCTCAATGTAGAAAGCAATTTTCTTGTCTCAAGCTCAATGTAGGAAGCAATTTTTTACCGCCAGTGATGAATTTTTGTTAAACCATCCATTATTTGTGAATCTACTCTCATCACACCATAATTTTTTACAGATTTCATTATCCTGATGATGTGATTTTTCTTCTGTCATAGTCCGTTGAACGCAAGTGGTAGATTTTTCTGACTTTGTAAGGTCAAAATTTGTTTTTTCTCAATTTTTTTCGAACTGACGCAGTCGATGTGCAATTTCTCTCAATGATACCTCTAGTTTTTCGATTTTTCGGTATTCCACAAATCCTGAATCGAGTGAATATCACATTATTACTGAACTTTCGCTAACCCCCAATTCCAGTGTCTTCCTTTTTTGTTACTCTACAACTTTTATTCGAGGGTTTTTCAAATGAACCATGATTCCGTGAACTTCTCTCAATTCGTCGAAAATATCTCTTGCATGACTGACATCTCTCATGCTACAATTCCCCATACAAAGCTAGAGATCCAGTAGCATTTCTCAAACATCTCGCGTATATGAAAAGCATATCAACTTTCCCGTCATTAGAAAAATTTATGTTTTTTCTCTAACGAATTTGCACGAATCGAATGGTTATATAATATGTACAGTAAGTTTGACAATTATACATATTCTGTTACTTCATGGTTAACATTAAACAAATCAATTCATTTCAGTACTCTCATAAATTGTTTCTTCACAATTTTTATTTCCAGGAAACATCAGAAACAAACATTTATGTTTCATAAAAATTGACTCTCCCCTGGAATGTATGGGCGTTCACGTTTACTTGCAAATTTTCAAAAGATGTGTGGAATTCATGTATCTTTGAGTTCTAAGATATTTATTTCTACCTTTTAAATATTACACAAGTATTGACGATGTTTTTTTTGGAGACAGACTTCGTAAAACAAATGTGTTGTAATGCATAGCTGAATTTATTATTACAGTGGCTATAAAAAACTAGATTAAAAAAAATTATGATGAAATCTAATGAACGAAACGTCGCATTGCAAATTGATCTATATCAGATTATAACAAATATGAAACAATATCAAAAGTCCCTCTGCCTTTTTTTTATAATACTCGAACTGTAGGTGGTGAAGCCAAAAATCGAATTTTGACAATTCTAGTTTTTGACGAATATTTCAAAAGCAACCACTGATATTCTCAATCTGACAAGAGATTCTTGTAGTTCCCAAACATTGGAAACTTTTGCCTCACACAACCACCTTGATGGTCTTAGCGTTTCCGAGATAGCAAGAGTGAGATCAGCAAAAAAAAGTCCTGTATAAAGCTACCAATTCGTTTAGATTCAACTCAGTGAAGTTATTAATTCATCTCAAAATCTACTGGTTTTTCTAGAATCAATTATTAATAACTGATCAAGTTTTAGATCTACAATGGTATAAAATTTATTGTAGAATATTTTAAGGTACCAGTTCAACTTCTTTTTTATATAATCTCGATGTTCATTCTCACGCACTTTCAATGATCTTGAGGTTTCACCAATGTAACTTTTACCACAAGAACAAGGTATTTTATAAATACAATTTTTTGTTTTTTCTTCAGTGATGTTGGGTTTTGTATGTGTGAGTATAGATCTCAGTGTATTTTTTGTTCTGAAAGTAGTTACTGTAAAGAAGTTTCGTAACGTATATTTTAGATTTCCAAAATCACAACATCAAATCTAAGGTCGTCATATCGGGTGATCCAGCGAGTCATTTTTATTGGACTACTTTTGCCTATCCTCCGGTTTGCATAATAGTCATCCAGCCACTTTTGAACCGGTAATGTGGAGGTGCTTGAACGTAACATCAGTTGGGTTTTGTCAGATAGGCAAAAGTGGCCCTTAAATGGTCCACTACTTTACATGATGAGATAATTCAAGATATTTTTGAGGGGAAACGTGACATCTACGAGTAACGTAGACGATATACAACCACCACGCCGTTCATTTCTGAATTCGTGGATAAAAAATAAAGTGCTGGCAATGGATTAATTCAAAATGTAAGAAATGAATTCGTAAACGAACTTTATTATTTTCAGGAATGTAGTATACATCTACTTGAATAAACTGGATTAAGCTTTGAGTGCATTATTTTTCGAAATTTTGATATTCATCTTTTGTTCACACACTTATGTATAAAGAATTGAAATATCTATCAAATGGGAAATAACAATAAACTTTTTATAGCGCCATCTGGGTGACAAGTAATGCAATATTATTGTCTTTCATATCAAATAGTGAATGTAATGTTTATTCACCAAATACAATTAGAAGTTATATATATTTCTTTCGTATAATATACATAAACATATGAACGAATAAACAGGGTAATCACTGAATCTGAATTGGATACAGTTTGTGCGTGATGATGATGATGTGTAGAATTTTTTTTATATATAAACATGTATAATTGCAGATATTGATGTAATGTGTGAAGAAAAAACATGAGAGGTAAATAGCTTAGTGAAAAGTAGAAGTTGAACGAATATAAAATAAAATATCAATATAAAATATTGTAAAAG
>NW_019291258.1:36051-92920 GCF_000500325.1 Leptinotarsa decemlineata
ATCCAAGCTCTACCAAAAGCAAAATGGATGCAACTAAAATACAAATAGGATTACTTGAGGGCAAGTCAAACTGGTCATCATGGAAATACAAGAGCAGCTTACTATTACGAAGTATTCAAGGCGGTACTGAGGTAGTTGAAGGAAAATTAACTTTACCCGAACCTTTACCAGAAAACGCAACCCAAACTCAGAGAACAAAGTATGAGAAGGAGTTGAAATACTTCAATCAAGCAGACAATAATGCTTCACTGGTTCTTACAGTAAATATATCTCAAGAAACTCTTACAAAACTGATAAGGTACAGTACTGCTCGTGAAGTGTGGCAAGAATTACAAAGTCTGTATGATGGTTATGTTGAGGATAAAACATATGACACATGCATGCACTTCTTCAGTTACACACGACACGCAGAAGATGACATTCCATCTCATATTTCGAAACTCAAAAATCTTTGGAATATTCTGCAAAATGAAATCTCCAAGGATAAAGTAGTAAATGGAAACACCTGTGAATGCAATCTACCAGAATTGTTGGTCATTTGCAAGATTTTGGAGACTCTTTCTCCAGAGGATTTTTCATTCAAGTCAAGTTGGATGTTAATGTCGAAGAACGGTAGAACAATTGACAGTTTAACTAACCAACTTTGTGCATACGAAAAAGCTTTATCATTCCAATCCTTGGTCAAAGAGGAAGTGATGTTCTCGGAAAGTAAAGAAAAATTCAAAGGAAATCACAATATGAACCTGTTTTGTGAATATTGTAAACGAAAAGGGCATAAAATAATACAGTGTTTCAAATGGAAAGCAGATGGAAAACCTTCAAAACCAGGAAATGAAAAACATAAAACTAGTGATACCAATGTGACTCTCGTAGCAGAAACAAACTCCGTGTTGTATTATACGAGTAATAAAGACATTTGGTATGTTTATGATGGTGCTAAGAATCATATCACCGATCAAAGTGATATGTTTCAAGAATACACACCTTTTGATGGAAATCACAGGGTCACAATAGCTAATAGAGATTAAATCCCCGCTCTAGGTCAAGGTACTCTGAGAGTGAAAGCTTGTGTAAACGGAAGAAAACAGATTTTCGCCATGAAAAACGGATGGTATGTTCCAGAAATGAACAAAAATATTTTCTCTGTTTCATCCGTGCAAGATAAAAACATGGACAGCCTATTTATTCCAAGTGCTGAAAAATGTCAAATAAAACTCTTCGGAGAAACTATTTTTGTTGGAACATGAAACAGATATGGAGGATTGTACAAACTGAATTTGAAATTCGTCAAACCTCAGTAGCTATTTCCTCAACGGAAGCTGACATAGTAGCTGCAAGTGAAGCTTCCCGTGAACTGGTTTGGTTGAAACAGCTATATGAAGAACTATTGGATATGGAATGTAATCCAGTATTGATGGTCGATAACGAAGCTGCAATACGCTAGGCCCAAAATCCGAAATATCAAAGACGTACCAAACATATTCATGTAAGACATTTCTTTGTAAGGGGACTGGTCTTACATGGTGCTATTTCAATTCAAAAACTAGCATCAAAACACCAAGTAGCAGATGCACTCACCAAACCGCTGTTGAAGCCAAGATTGAATATTTAACGACAAACAATGGGATTGAACAAATTATTCGATGAGAGAGGGTGTTGAAAAACCACCATTTTCATAATTTGTTTTCGTTCACATTGTATATGTTTATAGGTAGTTAGGAGATTAATTCTGACATAATGAAAGTGTGAGTTGAGTTGTCTAAAATAAATTCATTCATTCAAGAGTTTACTTGAGATATTTCCTCTACTTCAACAGTTTGTTGGTTGGTCGGTTAGATGGTTGGTAAGTGATAAACTTCTACATCGCTCAACCGATCGTGATGAAACTTGACATGTATAAGTAATTTTTCATAGTGAAGGTTTCTAGGCTATCAATTTTTCTGTAACTCGCCACTAGATGGCGATGTAAAACAAATTTTCGAAAGCATTGTTCTAAAATGCTGCGCACGCCTAAGTTCGTTGATTCTGATTCTGTCAAAACATTGGAACAGCAGCGATACAGCAACATAGTACTAATTAATACTATAACTACCAAATTATACGCGGGCGAAGCCGCGGGCAATAACTAGTGCAATATAAAGCCCACACATTCTTTTGATATCTTAACAATGTCCGCTAACTCACGCACTTCACTTTTTGATCATTCAAAACGATTTTGTGTTTTTTTTATGTTGCCTAGTGTTACTGCCTCACTTGGATGTCCACTACGTCTCTACGACCACGTTTGAAGTCAGCAAACCAACGTTTAATTGTTATTTTTGGAGCGGACTCCTTATAACAAACACTTTTCAAGGCATTGCTTCGCTTGAACGGTATTTTTCTCATCAAGAAGCAGCGCGAAATTAAGACACGAAATTTTTTTTGATTCATTGTTTTGAAAACAACAAAAGTAGTGTCACTCTCAACACAATAACGTACAAACTTATGAGTAGAATACCATGGAATTTCAACAACTTTCTTTTGAAGGTTAGTACTAATAAAAAAATCGGTAGCGCCATCTATGTATTAGGCTCGAGACTTTTCATTCCATGTAGTATTTCAGGTCCTTCAAAAGAGCTTGTTTGGCTAAATTTGAAAAAAAAAAATGGATAATCTTACAATCCGGAACTTTGTTTAACAAGATTATTTGTACACATGAGCCACGATATCTGTACATAAAATTTATTTCCGTAATGATGTCCATCTCGTAAATATTAGATTGAATTCTAAGTTCACACCACCTCACCATACCACAACCCAGTTTCGAAATTCTTTTCCGTATATGATCACACGGCTGTAGGGGAGACCGGGCATGGTTGTCTCACGGGTTGGTTGTCACAGCGGCCATATTGGAAAATTGAACGAACTGAAGAGATTATCTTTATCGAACAAAATCAGAGAATCGCTAGAGTAATATCTTCATCCTAACGTCACTTCAGTTCACTCTCATACTGTGCGAGGGGAATACGTACATTTGTTTTTTTCAGTCGGCAAAAGTAACTTTTTTTGCAAATGTGTCGAGTCTCATAAGTATACTAGTATTTTCCATAGATACTTAACATTTCATGTATTTTTGATGTGACAACTGTGGTTCATGATATCACTATCCGTTTTCATGAATGAATATTGATTCAGAGTTATTTCAGGGGGTTATGTTTTGAAATGTGTTTTGGGGCTGGTTGTCTCAACTTAACGGGGACTGTCACATATGACAACCAACACCATATATTTGCTGCATTTTTTTTTTGCTTTCTGAGCTTCTGCACATACATTTTTGTTTATTTTAGAGAAAATCATAGAAATATCGTAGCATTATATGAGCAAGTCTGATCGACTAATATTACACGCAGTGATATTGCGTGCTGCAAGAGAAGTGATTTCGGGATTAATTATTATCGCACTCTGACACGGTTTTGTATAAAATTTACTATCGAAGACATAAGCAACACGGTGTTATCAATACCATCAACAAAAATTGGTTATCAAAGATATAGGCTAATCTTCACCAACAAATAGAAGAAAGAATTAGAAAAATACATATTTACGGCTTCAAGTATTTATTCCGGTTCATCTCTCAAGGATATTCGAAAAACAGAGTTACATTCACCAGGTTACATTTGCCATACCAGGCTACCAGGTTACTTTTATCATAAATGTAATTTCGAATCTCCATTGGATTTTAGACTGACTAAATATAATTTCGCTAAGATGGGTATGTTTTGTTTACGGTCTGATTAACTTGAATTTTTGGTATTTTATTTACCAAAAGGAAGTAATTTATTTGGAGGAAATATTTTTTTTCTTACAGATGGGACATGTTTTTTATACCCCTCAATCAACTATGTGACTACCTGCCCCAGATACTGTGACAACCATCCCCGATCCAGGGTTAAAAATCATACTTTTTTCTCCATTAAAATTGTTATATTTCCTCTATGGATGATGTTGGAGAAAAAAATAAGATTTATTTTCAAAATAGTATAAAAACCCTATCGACTGATAAAAAAAATCATTGATAATTAAAGAAAAAGAACACTAAATATGCACAAGACAAAAAATGTGTTTCAAGCGACAAATGGTAAGAAGACATCACGAATGTGAGCTGAACTTCTGACAGTTCCTCTCCGTACTTCAAATTTTCGATTTTAGTTTTTTTATTGTTGCATATCAGTTCGTTTTTTGTACTTTGTCTAAATGATTTTCTATAAAGGGTAGTAATTTCATAATTGCATACATAAGAAGAATTTCATCATTAAGTATTGTATTCCAGCTATAGTTACCATTTTTTTTCTGTTCTATCTTGAGGTGAAGTGTAAGACAGTATTTGTCTATCTCTTGTGGTACCAGTACTACTTTGTACTCCTTTGATTGACATTCTCCATCTGTCTGTTCATTTATCTCGTGTTACTTCTGTATTTTTACGAAGTTTACATAAAGTTAGTCATAATTAAATCCCATGATAAATTTGATTTGAAGTTATCGCTCAACTCAATGCATCAAAAAACAATTTGACGAAAGTCTATAATTTATTTTTCTCTAGCATTCTGTAGGACTCCCTACATAGAATCTGCTTCTTGAAATTTGTCTCACTTTTTTGAAGTGAACATTTTGTGTCAGTGGCTTTGAAAATTATTCTTAAGTCAGATATTCCTTTATCTAAAATGAGCTATATTTTGGAACCTCTCCTATGAAACCCTGAATTCCATCGACATTATAGATAAACATCACCTATACCATCGCCAACACGACCTCGTATAAGAAAAGTCCAACTCGAACTACTTTATCTGAGTGCAACTCGATATTCCGTTCAGGGTCTGACTTTTGTCTGTTTTTAGACGATATTCATCTCACCAGGAGCTCAAAACTCACAATATAACAAATATCTCATCTTTCTGTTGATCAATGCGAATTACATCAATTACACTATTCATCTTTTAACTATATACTTTGTTGTTGATCAAAGAATGTAAACTTTCAAAACCGTAGATAACTGTGTCGAAGCTATTTTTCGGTTTTTTTGACCATTCTCTGCATGTTTTTATGCCTGACGTTTCGTCTACTACTGCTTTAGACATTATCAAAGGCGTGGTTCGGTTTCTCTGGAATCACCTTACTTTGGATTACCTGACCTTCTATGTGTACAATTAAAGACAGGTAGTCAGATTTTAGTATTGTTCATTGCCTCTTCTTTTCTATTGAAAAACACAGGAATAATTTTAATAGAAATGAAGAGGCACCCGGGCTACCTGTCTTTAATAGTACACAAACAAGATCAGGTAATCTAATTAAAAGAAACTGAGCCACACCCACCTTTACTAATATAAAAGCAGAGTCAAATACCAGAATCATAGTTTCTGCGTTAGGAACAACATAAATAACAACTAGAGAATTACATAATGTCTACCACAGTATTAGACGAAACGTCAGGAATAAAAACCTGAAGACAATGGCCAAAAAACCCAAAAAATAGCTGACCTAACTTAAATTTTTTTTCGATGAGATAAATGAGAACACGTATCTAACTTATTATTGACAGACATAACGTATAAAGTTAAATACTGACATATCAAACAATATAATTCTCAAATAACTATTAGTATCTATCTAAATCTGACTTGTATACTTTTATCTAGAATAACTGTTGTCTAGTTCGATGTGTGGAGTTTAGAAGGGTTCTAAAATATATGTAAGACCAACTACGTTTTTTTAAATGAATTTTCGAAGAAACTCTTATATTTTCACTTCATCATGAATAATCTTTGATTAGTTATTTGGACTGGACTGAGCTAGTTCCAGAACATCAAATCATTGATTTTCATGACGATTTAGGGTATGTCCAATTCGTCTGAAACTTGAGGCCAGTTCATTTCTTTCTCTGAGTTTCATTTTAAAGTTACTTGATTTTCTGATAAATTCATGAAGTTTGTCTAGCGTTCGTTTGTATGTTCATTCCTGATGCAACTGATAATAATACTCGTATACCTACACCAAACAGAAGTTTCATTTCAAGAGGAGATACTAAAGTTGTATCCTGTCGCCTCTTTCTTGGTGTCTCAAAAACAAAAAAAGAAGTTCTCTTTGTCCACGTCATTTCATTTTTCTAAAACAAAAATTGATAGGTACGAACTTGGATCTTCAGGTCGGACATAATTTCGATTGTGCAGATATTGTTTGTCTGTAATCCAGTGCCTTATGCTGATATAACGAATTCTCTCTGACCCTTTGTTGCAATGATCAGTGTGTAACCTGTAATTTCTCTGAAACGTTCCTTGCTGTTTTGAACTTCTTAGGTGTTTTCTCAGATGTATCCTCATAGAGGTTTTATCGCATTTTCGCACCTTTCCTAGCTTGATAACAGCGGTTACTAAAACTATATTCGGCCACCAAAACATAGATATATATTTCATCATGTATCACCATCTCTGTGTTTAGGACATATCTCCGGCACCAGCTCACATGTCAATGAATAGGTTAATCTAGCCTGCATCTATCTTCGCCTTCCTTTATTATGTCTAAATGATGATTTCAGGTCCTTCAGTTATAAACTATCAGATATTCAATCTATCACGATACCTGTATGTCTTTACCTTCAAGTTTTTGGTCTTCTTGATGGATATTGCTACACATACTGTGTATCCTTTTTTTGGTTCATCTTATTACGTTTGCCCTAAACTAGCATGACTACTTCAACATAAGTCACTACTATACATCTTTTATGGTACCAAAAAATATATCCGAGCTAAAATCTTTCATTGGATTGATGAATTTTTATCACTAGTTTGTCAATACGTCAGTTGATTTACTGGGACCATTGTATGAATTGGGAAAAAAAGATGTACCATGGTTCTGGTCTCAGGAATGTGATAAGGCTTTTGACAAGGCTAAGTCGTCGATTTGTGAGAAATGTTTTCTATTATCGTATGATACTGAGAAACCCCTGATATTGACCACCGATAGTAGTAGTTACGGTGTTGGAGCAACGTTGGCTCACCTNTTGTTGAATACTCCAGAACCCGAAAAAACTTTCAGCGCCTTCTCTACTATTATAAGAAGGTCATAATTATGTTTCAGATTTTGTGGAAAAAAATTGTGAAATTCAAATTATCAACTCAGTGATAAGTGTAAATTCCTAGTATTTGCTGAATTTTTGTTGAGGCATCTAATTTTATTTTTTGTGAATGGCAAATGTGGATAAATAGTGCAATCACGAAAACCCACATGTACATTTTTAGAGAAAGGCATATACAACGGTCACAAAAGGTGAACTGGCATTTTTGGAAATGCCATTATTGGTCCCTTCATCTTTGTTACCCCAGCATGCCTGGAAACACAATTGCTCCTCTGATAGCTAAGGGTCCAGAAGAGCATTTCTTTCATTTTTGGCAGTAGGGTGCATTTCCTCATTATTTTGTATATGTTCTTTGCTTATAAAATTCTGCAGATATTCAAGATCTTGAAAATGAAATAAAAGCTGCATGTCTATCAATTCTCGATGCAATTTTAATAAATATAGGGGATAAAGGAAACAAGTTTGAACTATTCAGAGCAAAATAAACAACATTTCAAACACTTTTCAAGAAAGTAAAAATATATCAGTTTTTTTCAAAAACTCGGTGTGCTTTTTATTCGTTCAAATCA
The DNA here is from genome assembly GCF_000500325.1 of Leptinotarsa decemlineata. Lineage (NCBI taxonomy): Eukaryota > Metazoa > Arthropoda > Insecta > Coleoptera > Chrysomelidae > Leptinotarsa > Leptinotarsa decemlineata. The sequence continues at coordinate 43,729 of NW_019291258.1, forward strand.
TTACTTTCTGATGGTGAAAAAAATACATTACTATAGTAAATGTTCTCAGAAAATGCAAAAAATCGAAAAAAAACTCGAATTCGAAAATTGTTTTTTAATCATTATGTACAATTTTGAGCTATTTATTGAAATTTACACTTTGATTACTCAAAAAAACGAAAGATTCCAATGTTACATTGAAAAACATTGTTGGAATCAATTTTGGCACTGTAAAATATAAAAGGAAAAACAAAAGTAATGCCTCTAAAAACGGTTCAATCTTCCGCTTCATTATTGCTATTTCAAAGTATACCGTTAACGATCGTCAGTAAAAAATATATAGAAACTTATTTAAAATACGAGTTTGCACCTTTTCCACTGTCAATTTTTACAGAAAAAGGCCTCAGGAAAAATTTAAAATCTCAACTTTTCGAATTATTTGTGACTGTGAATAGACCAACACATTCTGACGTCATACTGCATGTCGTCGACGGTGGATTTTTACTGCACAAAGTAATATGGCAGAAAAATGAAACCGTAGAAGAGATTAAGGATAAATATGTGCGCTATGTAGAAAAACATTACGCAGCAAGTAGCTATATTGTCTATGGGTACCCCGAAATTGAAAAATCTATTACTGTCACAACAGTAGCAGCAGGTACTTCAACTAAAAGGGGGACGTAGTCGTAGAAAAACCTCAGACAATATTCCAGAGTTTGATTATCAAAACCATACAAAATTACCATTTTTACGAGAAAAATTTTTATCTAACGAGAAAAACAAGGTCAACATGATAAAACCTTTAATGAAAAGATTATAGTCACAAGGGTTTTCCTGTAAACAACTAGAAGAAGATGCTGATGCTGACATAATTGAAACCTTTATAGAAATTGCCAGAGACACTAATAAAAGTGTCATTGTTGTGGGTCAAGATATTGATCTTTTGGTCCTTCCCAATCAAATAAATTCAAATAATCATGACATGTATTTTCTCAAACCACATGCAGGAAATGTGAAGAATCTATCAAGTCTAATAGTTTCAAACATGAATCCTTCAAAAATATTGTTGCATTTCTGTATTGTTTTTCCAGTTGCGATACAACATCTGGATTTGCCGGAAAGGGAAAGTAAAGTATCGTGAATTTTTTGCCAAACCTCCCACTCACAGAATGAGTAGCAGGACAACATTGTTACAAGGCATATTATCAGCTTTGAAATTGGTTGGGTAACGAGCTAAAAACAACAGATTGGGGCTGGAAGCAACATATACGTGGCATTATGCCCAACTTTACAGAAGAGGAATTAATTTTGGTATCATTGCTTAAAACTATTTGCTGCAGCTGTGAAAATGGATGTAACAGTTTGGAATGTGGGTGTCGAAAACATAGTTTAAATGCACAAATTTATGCTCAAATTGTCATGGTTCCGAAAATTGCTCCAGTATGTAAGAAAAAACCTAAGAGGAAGTTAATGATTCAGATGAAATTGTGGATGAAGAACCAATGCAGACTGGAAATAAATTGAAGACGGGGAAGCTGATGGTCTTGAAGATTTCGAAGATCAACTAGAATTGGAAAGGTTTGTCGAATCTAACGATAAAGAAATGCCATCAAAGAGAGAAAAAATTGATAGATAAGTGATTGAAATTCAAGATGAGGTATTCATAAATAATAAGAATTACGTTTTGAAAGTGTTATAATTAATAACATAATCAGAATGAATCAAACCTATAAATTTCCAATGTGTAACAGAAATACGCTGGTGAACAAAGCATTATGTAAGAATTGTTTCAGAAAATTTGTTATCACTGTCCCCGTTTTTACTTTTATACTCACATAATAATAGAACATTTCATTACATGTCGTTAATCCGCACTTCCTCATCAAATCGGTACAAAAGCGTATATGCCAGTTAAAAGCATAATGAAACCTTATTTAAACCTCTTCGGGGCAAGAGCGTAATTCATAACAAATCTATATTCAACTGCTTTTCGCCGCATTCAGTTATCTTGCTTGGTTTCAGAGTTGTTTTCTTTGAAAAATACAAACATCTTTTGGTGAAATTTTCAGCAAGGTTTTGGTTGATTGAAACGTCTGCGTATTGTGGAATATTCAAGCAAGCTCTATTGTACTCGTAAATAAACTGTTATGCAGTAAATATAAGGAAAATACTCTAAAACAAAATTAACTAAGTATGTATTTATACTGCCACTGGTCCCAAATATTTTTGCCATTGAAAACTATTTCGTCCATGTTCCTGATTCTACTAGGTTCGTTTTCTAACTCTAACTCCTTGATTGTATTTTTCAACAATGTGAAAAATGTGTCGATTATGAATGGATTACAATTTCTTTTGCGGGCTACCTCCACGCTTTGTGGCTTTTTTATGCCGTCCTCCTCAATATCTCATTTTCTAAACACCGCCATCTATCTGTAGTTACGCGAACTTAATGCTTGTTGTATCAGTCGGCCTTAGTGCAAGAGTCTGTGCGGTGCGACGTTCGTAAGTGGAGATATTTTAAAATTAAAAAAAGTGTCTAAGGTGAGTTTTATTCTAAAAATATTATCGGATTTCATAAAATATTGATATGCCTGACTTATTGTTACAAAAATTGAGTTAAAATAACTATAGATTACCGCTGATGTAAATCGATACATCAGATTGACAGGTTATGGCACGTTTTTTGTTTAATGGCTACTTGTAAATATAAGTAGAAAAATCCTAAAATTGTCCCCTCACGTTAGTCTAATACCGTCCCCGGGACGGTATTAGGCTCAAGTACATGTATTCACAAGTCAACTTTATATCAGTTGGTAAATTTGTTTGAATCTATTTTACTAACTAATCTATTTTTTTTTTATTGTGCTCTCTAGATGCCGAAGAAGAAGTAATGGGATGCTGAAGCAATGAAAAAGGCGATTGAAGCTGTACGATCGAAATAAATGGGATGTAACAAAGCAGTGAAAGCATTTAATGTTTTTTTTTATTTAAAAGGAAAAACACCGCATCAACCACTAGGGTTATTAGCGGTTACAGTGGGTACATTAAATTTTGTTAGAGATGCCAACATTTTCCAAAAAACTATAAAGGGAAGTAAAGTTCGTAACATCCAATGCATTGGTGAGGTCGCTTGGTAATCCGAAAAATTTTCTTTCTTCATTGAAAGCTGGGCAATCAGAGATGAAATGTTCAACACTTATCGTCACACTGCAGGTATCACAAATGCGAGGCTCTTCATGCTTTAGGAGATGTAGAATGGGTAAATTTCGTATGTCCAATTCTCAGGCGTGTAAGTAAAACTTGCTGTCTGCGGGTGAGAGCTCGGTAATTTTGAGTGACTAGATTCGAATTAATGGCTCTGAGTTTATTATTATATAGGGATTGCCACCTTTGTCTCCATCTGTCGCATATGAGCTCTTTGATTTGGAGATAAACGTTTTGATAGGGCACTCGTTGGATGTCTCGACAGTTGGGGTTTGAAATGGCTTCTCGAGCTTCTGAATCGGCCCTTTCATTACCCGTTATTCCCATATGAGAAGGAATCCAAACTATCTCAATGTGTTTACCATCCTGTAATAACTTTCCCAGTTCAGTCTTAATGAGAAGAAGTCCAATGCCGATGGAATTGGAAGATGAACTGGTAAAGTATTCTTTGCAAATGGAAAAGAATTATGGCGTTACTGCTAATGATTTGAAACGAATGGCATTTCAATAAGCAATCAGAAACAATATCCCACACCTATTTTCACCGACCAGGAAGGAGGCGGGCAAAAAATGGATGAAATTGTTTAGGGCTCGTCATCCTGAACTATCATTTCGTCAACCAGAGTCATTATCACGAGTTCGTATTGAAGGTTTCACTCCGGAAAACGTTAAGGTATTCTTTAACTTATTAAAACTTGAGCTGCAAAAGATCAGCATCGACCCTAACAAAATCTATAACGTAGAAGAAACAGGGATCAGCACTGTGCAACATAAAGTCAGAAAAATCTTACCTGTGAAAGCAAAAAGAGATGTTCACAAATTGTCATCAGCTGAAAGGGGTGCATTAGTAACTGTTGTTACTTGTATGTCGGCTACTGGTCAGTTTATTCCTCCGTTGATGGTGTTTCCTAGGAAAAATATGAAGGCTGAACTACTTGATAATACTCCCCCTGGCACCATTGCTGGATGCCCCCCCTCTGGTTGGATCCAGCCAAATTTGTTTACAAAATACCTGAAACATTTTGTGTCCATCGTGAAACCTGGTGTTAGATGGACATTACAGCCATACAAGGAATTTAGATGTTTTAGACTGCGAACGTGACAATGGGGTATCTATAATCTGCCTCCCCCACATTCCACTGATCGTATGCAACCCTTGGATGTCTCATTATGTTTCCATTTAAGACATACTATGCGCAAGAGATAGAGAATTGGTTGAATAATCATCCAGGGCGAGTTGTTACTCACTATCAAATTGGGGAGATATTTGGAAGAGCTTATTCAAAAGCTTGTAAAATTGGTACGGATTTCGAAAAACGGAAATATTTCCATTTAACAAAAACATTTTTGACGATTCTCCGCATACTTCCACTTCGTCCGTTTCAAACAATACAACATCGGTGGTAAATGCTGTCATGTCAGACCCCATAATGGAAAGACCAACCACTCCATTATCAGAACTTGATATAACTCTGTCATCTCCTTTTATAGTTCCAGCAGATGTGCATCCTATTCCGGTTATTGAACGACCTACAACTTCAACAAGACATGGAAAACCGATGATAGTCACTGCCTCACCACATAAAGAAGAAATAGTCCAGGCAAAAGAGAAGCAAAAAGAGAGATACAAATATAAACAAAACAAAAACATATGCATACAATAAAAATAAAACAAACATGCGACAGAAAATACAGTCTTCTAATGAAGACACATCCAAAGACGAAGGTCCAGTTTTGGTCTCCACTGACGAAGATGATAGCGAGAATGATGACGCCGAATGTCCTGTTTGTCATAATAGCTCTCCTCAAGACAAAAAAGGAGAGAAATGGATAACATGCATACAATGTTTTCAATGGATGTACGAAGATTGCCTTGAAAGTCCAGGGCCAACATTTGTGTGCTCATTTTGTTTAGAAAACTAGTAATTGCTACTTGTGTCATATTTTGATTTATTTAAAATATTCCATTGGTCTGAGTAATATTCATTCCATCATTTGATATTTGTTATAATTTATTGAATTAATTTGATTGAATCCACCCATTTATTCAAGTCAAAACATCCAAATTTCAGTAAACTGAAAATATCTGTCAGTTCTATTCAGTTGAAATAAATATTCGATCTTTTTTTCTAATAATTGTATAAAATGCAAAAAACGTCATGAAAATTTCATTTAGTTTTATTAATGAAATTTGGTTGTATTAAAAAATATTTCTGATGTTCTTATCTTTTATGTTCAAAACCAAAGGTAGGAGACACTGAAATATGTGAAATATAAACTTGAATGGTTATGAACATAATACTTATAATGTTATCCGTATTTGCTACTGAATTAAAATCAAAAGATTGATTTGAATTGATCAGTTCGGCATTTCAAAAGTCTAGAATACTGATCCGATTCAAAAAACTGTATACACCTCAGCAACCTTTGATGCTTTATAATGATCTGATAGTATTGTTCTCATATATGGAGCTCCGCCCCCAAATACACCATGAAACTGCCGGATTCTTTTCAGAAACGAACCATCCGTTTGATTGGAGACGCGAACATCACTTCAACCTTAATAGTCTGGAACATCAAAGAAAGATTGAAGATTTGTCACTCTTTTATGGATACTTTCACGGGAAGTGTTCAAGTCACTTGACACATTTGATTCCACCAAGAGCGGTACATATCAGAAATACGCAACAGACTGTGACTGCTCATCGTTTTGAGGTTCAATTCAGTACCCTTCGAACTTCACTGTTTGAAAACTCTTTTTATTTGGAGAACTGCGATCATGTGGAATGAACTTCCTGAGAATGTTTTCCCAAATGGATATAGCCTCCAACGATTCAAATCCAATGTGAATCGCTACTTTCGGACAGGCACCGCTCTCAGAGCGCATTGAGGATATTTCTATAGTGCCTATGTATTGTCCTTAAAAAATATATCGATTGAATATCAGCTCATTCTTTCATTCCCAACATACAAGTGGGAATGAAACTTGCTGATAGTCTTCTTGTAACATTATTCGTCAGTTCCTACACAAAAGTGAAACTTTATTTTCAACAGCATATTCAAAATTAGGAGCAAATCTCATTCCAACTGAGTAATATAGATGTTTATAATGAGTAAGTATCTAGTTTAAAAAAATAGTATACCTATGAACTAAGAGAAAATTGGTATTTAACGAAAGTCATTTTTTGTGGAGGAAAATCATTTTTTTTATCGACTTTTTTGGGTATTTGTTACCTTCCACAATCTTTTACTTCTTTGACAGATATCAAAGGAGTTTTGAAATATGAAATTATGTCAATGTTGTTGATTGACAACTGAAACATTCGATGTAATACAAGGTGCTCTCCGATATCAGTCTGTTGCTATTTCGCCACTATGCAAATTTTCCTTCAAGGTGAGTAGCCAAGTACGTTTCTTAGGAGCTGTTCGAAATAATTAGGAGCTGTTCGAAATAAAATGAGAATGTATGCTGATTCTTTTAGCTTACGTCTCTTAGACTGAGGCTCATTGGTAATCATTCTTGTCCTGTTCCATTCCACTCGATGTTCACCGTCTGATATTAAAATGTGTTCTGACAATTTTTATGTAATCTCGATGTTCATTCTCACGCACTTTCAATGGTCTCATGGTTTCACCAATGTAACTTTCACCACAAGAACAAGGTATTTCATAAATACATTTTTTTGTTTTTTCTTCAGTGTTGTTGGGTTTTGTATGTGTAAGTAAAAGTAGTTCTAACATCATACCTATTTCAAATTCGTCTTATTTTTTCAGATAGTCTTGGAATGTAAGGTATAATGTTAGTTGTGAAAGGTGTCAGTGGATGTTGAGTAGGTAATTGTTTAGTTGGATGTTGTTGAATTTGTGAAGCTGTTTGTAAGTTCGTTTGGTTTTTAATTGACTCTTTATTTTCTATTGCATTCATCGTTGAATTTATGAACGAATCTAGATAAGCATTATCTTTCTGAACAAATTTAATTAACCAAACGAATATACAAACAGTTTCACAAATTCAACAACATCCAACTCAACAATTTCCGACTCAATATCCACTGACACCTTTCACCACTAACGTTATACCTCACATTCATGATAAATAGAAAATTTTTCTTTGTGAAAAATACTTTGATTTTATGCAGTAACTTATCGAAGTAAATTAAAAAGTTTGCCCTTCTACACTTGTATAAAGTTATCCATTATAATTTGTATTTTGATTCAGATTGTGGAAGGTAACAAATACATTGATGGATGTAGCCGTTACTATGTGGTAGGAGATCATGATGAAAAGAGAAATGAAAATTTCTATGTTTTTTAACACTTTTATTTGGAACTAAAGTTACTGCAGTTTCATCCTATATGGACATTTTCAAACTTAAACAATAAACTAAGAATGACTCATTACATTCGCTAATATTTACCATTCAGGTACTTGATTGAGTACCTGAATTTACAGTTCACAATGCGCATGTGCCAATTTAAAAACCGGAGAGTAAAATAAATCGATTTGGTCATTTAACAGGTTGCACCCGCAATGTTTATGCTTGTGAATTTCCAAGGATTCTAAATGATTGAGTTTGCAACCCTTCCTTGCATAGTGCAGAATTTCCGTATCGTTTAGATTCGGAAACTTGTGGTTGCATGCCAAGGAATGGTTTGAAAACGTCGAATCATTTTTTTCCAGTCTGAAGGACCTTTCATGTTCCCCATACCGTTTTTGGAAATTTCGTCCGCATTGTCCCACATAAACACTATTATACTCCGGGCACTTAAGCTTATAAACTCCAGATATTTCCAACTTGTCGACCTTATCTTTGGCATTGAAAAGGAAATGAGATAACTTGGCATGTGGTCTGAATGCTACTTCCACATTGTTTCTTCTGAAGAAACCTGCGATAATTTCTGTTCTTTTCCCAAAATATGTTAGCTTTACCCATTTCTTGATTTCTAGTTGTTTGACCTGAGGATATATTGATCTGCAAGTGAATTTCCAGCTTTGTTTCCCGACTAACTTCTGGATAGTATCACCTCCCACCTCACAGCAGACAGTCATAAATTAGCAGCCTACAATTCAATGTTGCACAGAGCATTCTCACTGCCTTTGTCTGCAGACAATCTAGCTAGGGAAATTGATACAATTACACAGATAGGTCATAATAACGGTTTCAACGCAGATACTATCGAGAATTTAGTCAGGAAACAAAGCCGGAAATTCACTTGAAGATCAATATATCCTCAGGTCAAACAACCAGAAATCAAGAAATGGGTAACGCTAACATATTTTGGGAAAAGAACAGAAATTATCGCAGGTTTCTTCAGAAGAAACAATGTGGTATATATTAGCGAATGTAATGAATCATTCTTAGTTTATTGTTTAAGTTTGAAAATGTCCTTATAGGACGAAACTGCAGTAACGTTAGTTACAAATAAAAGTGGTGAAAAACATAGAAATTTTCATTTCTCTTTTCATCATGGTAACAAATACCCAAAAAAGGTGGATAAAAAAAGAAAACTGGTATTATCGATCCAAGAATGCAGTTATTCGAATTCGAATAAATTGATATGTTACTCTAAATTCAGACGTGTATTTTATGAAGTTATACGTCTGAATTTAGAGTTATATAATCTGAAACCAACTAATTAATTATTCGCATTTCAAAAATATATTTTTGAATCGAATATACCCATGATTAAAGATAACAAAGCCAGGCCGAAGTACCAAATGTTCTGTTTGCTCCTGCGACTGACATCATCACTGGTGTATTATGTGTTGACTGCGAGGTTATATTTTGAAGTCTCAGCAACGTTTTGAAATAAAAAAGATAGAAGACTTACATCCACTAATTATCCAAGTCCAAAATGAAAATAATTTTTAGGGTCCGTACATTCATTTTATTATTAAATTCAAATTAATTCGATTATAGTATCAAATAATCCAAAATAATAGAATGAAACTAATTACCTGAAATATTTCAACTACTATTTTTTGAGTAAAACGTATAGTAAAATAGTAATTTTGCTTCATTCGATGAGTTTCACTTGCAATTTCCAAATGAAAAATATGTTTAACCGAAATAAAATGCATTTGAATCAATAACTTTTTTTGTTGTTTTAATTTTCAACGCCGAAAGTGTACATTCATTGTAGTTGATCAAATTGTCTCTCATACTATTTAGACTAATTTAGATTCAGGAGACACTGTAGTTTGTAACACAATTTTTTCATTAATGAATAATTGGCAAATACATGAGAACGTTTTGCAGTTATATGGAGAATTTGGGAAAATTTCAAAACTGAAGTCCTCCTTAACAAAGTCGAGGGCAACCTCTTTTAATCAATACATGCTCAATACTAAAAATGGGTGAAACTCAAGCTCATTGCTATGGGCCAGATGTTGATTAATAATTACTAACATCTCAGTTTCCGTCCATTAGTATATCAAAATATCAAAAACATTGAACATGATATTAAACAAGAATTAGCAATCATGGTATTACAATGCATAACAAAATGTACAAAAAATTGTACATTCCCCTCCCCACGTTCATATCAACCCAAAATAACATCGAATGAAAAATCAAGTACGTCCTTTCATACCAGAAATGATAAACGACCCAGCTCCAACATGAACTTATAATAAGGGTGGTAAACGGCAGAGAACACATGTAAAAGGAAGTGAAAAGGTGTGAAGATGGATTTTAGAGGAGAACAGACACGCAAAGTGCCAATCTGCTGCGGCGGCAGGTAAAAGATTAGGGGAAGGGAGAAAGTAGGAGGAGTCTAAGAGGTGTTAGATCATCTCTAATGGACCACAAAACGACAATACGGTAGCTAGTCTTGATTCTTTAGTCCCATCTTGGGAATTTGTGCAACGTATTCATATCGTTTGATCTCTTCAAGATGGAGCAGAGTGATCTGGATCCAGTTTCTGATGAAGAGGTGAATACAGACACAGATTTCGAGGATTCTGATGACGACAGTGTTGATATAGTTTCCACAGACTGTGATGTCGATAATTTTCAGAAAGAGGAATTTTCTTGTGCTGTTGCCGATAGTAATTGTAACAAATTTTCTATTGACAATATTCTCGGACTCAGTGAAGTGAAACACAGCTGTAATGACAAGAAGGACAGTGAAGATGATACTGAAAAGTGTTCCGTGGTAAGAAGAGTTAAGTGTGTCAAGCCAACTCCCATTTCAGCGGCAAGAAGTACAGGTTGGCAACATTTATTTGTTGTAGTGAAAGCTCAAAAATAATATAGCCAATAAGTTATTGTTCATAGTAGTAATCAGTTCACCTGCAAATAATTTTCCATCACAATCCGAATGAGAGAAAATGTTTCACTTCACAACATTTTTAATCTTATGATTAATTTAAAATGCAAGTCAAGTAGTTCAAGTATTATTTCAAGATATGACGCCAAACTAATTTCAAAGTCGAAAATGGAATCGCATAATGTTAACCTCAACATTTCTTCTGAAGTGAATAAAAAATATAAATAACTAATGAGAATTCAATATACAGAGCGTTATTTTATATGAAATAGATTGTTCTTATACTTATTGGTGAAATGATAACATCTGCAAAGTGGCAGAGAAAAGTTGCATATAATAATCTTTAGATTTTAATTTCAGAATCTACAGCATTCACATTAGAAAAATTTCATTGGCGATTTCTCATCTTTCTAGCGGAAATATTCATTCCTAAATATTTGCTGTAACAATTATTTCAAAGTAGAGATGAAGAAGGTATCTATATTCAAAATGTCATCTGATCAGCAAAAAATTAGTTCCGTCATTCTGAAAATTAATAAACCTGAGAATTGGGGCAAATATAAATTGTATAAACTGAAAGGGTAGGTACATTTTTAGGAGAGATAAACTTTAGGGAAAGAAAGATTTTGGCTTTCTACTTCTCTATCTTGATACAAAAAAAATTTGGGCTTTGTTTCCTGACTAACTTCTGGATAGTATCACCTCCCACCTCACAGCAGACAGTCATAAATTAGCAGCCTACAATTCAATGTTGCACAGAGTATTGTATAAATTGAAAGGGTAGGTACATTTTTAGGAGAGATTAACTTTAGGGAAAGAAAGATTTTGGCTTTCTACTTCTCTATCTTGATACAAAAAAAATTTGGGAATCTTGCGAAGAAAGAAAGAAAGCAATCAATTTCAGAAATTAACTCTATACAAAGATGTTCAGACAAAAACCCTAAGAAAAAGCTCTTTCAAAACAGCTATTTCTATGTAAACATTGAATTATTTGAAGGAAAAACACTTTCGAAACAAATACTTTTATAAAAACGTTGAATTATACGAAAAACATTCATTTCTATTCTGGTTGTATTCCTAATATTGGAATCGAATCAGATAGCATTCACAGGATTCCTACAAAACATAAAATATATGTTTTTTTCATCGAACTCTTGACATGAACATTATTATAGTATTTTAATTTTTCATAAGGAAACAAATATTTCCATTTTTCATAAGGAAATAACTATTTGATACATCCATTTCTCTCAAGCTACACAGTAGATTCTGATAAATGTATGTCGGAAACAACTACATGTACAGCTAATACCACGATGAACATTGGATTATATCCAACAGACATTTATGTACGATACTTGACAGTCTTACAGATTTTGATGATCCATCCAGCTGCAGAGCCAATCTGAAATATTGAAAAAAAATTTACAATTTTGGGTTTGTGTATTGATTCTATCCCAGAAAAATATTTTCAACATAGCGATACCTCCATTCAGAGTTCTCTCTTGAAGATGCATTTTGAATCCTCTCAAATATCATATTTTAAAACGTTCAGAGCATTCAATAACTTCACTGAAGTTGATGCAGATAATACTTATTCGTTTTTTCTCAGACCCTCTAAATAAAAGTAGGTAACCAATCAAATGAAATATATACCTACAACGTGGTAATACCAATATTTATTTTATGTTCATATTATGTAACATGTAATAAGGGTATTGAATGAAAGTTAAACAGTGTTGATTTTATTGATATTTTTTAAAGGTGACATTTACCAGACAATTTTGGATCTTCATAAATACGGACGCCCGGAACCACAACCACCAGATCCGGGTTTGCATCAATTTCTACCCTCAAAGTTATCGCCTAGCAATTCAGAAGCATCATATTTGCAGTATCATCTTCAGCATGGTATTCCACCTCCATCCATATTCTATTCAAATTGGATAGGAGCCTCACCAGAAAGCAAAAACTCTAGTCACTTATTCGGATTACAAGGTAAGAACTTGTCATTTTGAAAAAACATTTTGGTGAAAAGAGATAACTACCTCGTCAACGGGCGGTAGTGCAAAAATCAAAAACCAAAAATTGGTCTTCACGGTTGGAACGCACCTTCAGCTCGTCGTAATTTTGTTGATATCATACAAAAAATTGTGTTTAGGATTATTTGTTTTGAATATCCGCCACAATATACCTCGAGAGAACATAGCAGATTTATTTTGAAGATCAAATCAAGTATCATATCAAAAGTGCACCATATTTAATCGACTAACATGTTTGCAAATCCATAACTTTTGAGGTTACGCTAAGGAAAAAACTTCAGCAAATTATAATGTATGAAAACATTTGCTTATTTTTAATACTCTATTACTTGATAGAAATTAATAACACTATATCCATAGTTTTGACAATAAATTTTATTCAAAACGCTTAGAGTTACTCATCAGTTACTGGTATAGTTCAAGTAAACGATATAGTGCAACCTACCTTCTAACAGCTCCCCTTTAATAATATAGTTAGGAGCTAACTAATTTCGTTACTCAATAATCATTTCTGATTATTTCATAGATTGGATGAGACTACTTACTATCGTGAGTTTGAGAGAAGCTAGTTCCTTCATAACAATCAAACTTGTTGGTCATCTTATGTAGAACAGATAGTATGAAAGTAGTTTTGATTTAGATATTCTCTCTGTTTCACTATCACTGTCGTCATTAAAATCATTAATGAATTTCCTTCCACCATCAATATGGTGGAAGGTCTTTTTCAACCATATAGTCTTTTTCAACTAAAATTAGTTTCTTAATCATTTTTCGCCAGTCTTCTTCGGTAATATTAGAAGATTCTTCTTCAATTGAGTCGACAGAATTGAAAACACAAAAATAGGGGGGAGTCTTAGCAATACTCTCAAGGGCATACACTTCTTCAAATGTGTTTGTCTGTAAAATTTCAAGTTGTTGGTTTTTGGTATAATGATCTTCAAAATACAAATTGTTATCCATTAAAAAACTTTGTATTTCATCTTTCCTCGAATATTCGGTACTTTGATGAGCTGTCGCGAATAAAAATAAGCTGTCGCGTTGTCAAGAACTATTAGACTATTCGCATCCAAATTTGGAATCAAACAATTCCTCGAAAATATTAGCTTCCATGTTCTTATGATATAGTCAACATTACAGTTCTCAAGTTTTTTTCCACATAATTTCAAAGAATTCGGAACCCATCCTTTACTTCCTCCGCAATGCACCATGATTATTCGCGATCCTTTGTTTGCAAACATGTTAGGCGTACACATTCTCAAACCATTAGTCCACCCTTTCGTAACTCTGTCGTAAGTGTCATATCAAGTTTCGTCCAAATAGAAAATTTGTTGTTGTTCTTGTCTATATTTATAGTTATTTGTTCTAAGTATTTGTTACGTAATTCCACTATTCTTCTGCTTTCCCAAACTGTTTGACGTTTGTTTATTATTTTGAATCTAAATCCTAGTTTCTTTATCCAATTCTGAAGGGTTTTGTCACAGCAGCACGTTATGGCCTCATTATTTCAATTGTAGAAATCTCATTGCTTTTGTAATAGTCGTATATCGTTTTTTTCAATGATTTTATTAGATGAATATCTAAAGGTTTTGGTAATCCTGTATAACATCGCGTCTTGCCTTCATAAGGTTTGTTTTTGACTATTTTACGTACAGTTGAGAAAGGAATTCCGGTCAAATCTGATGTTGGTTGTAAGAGTTTGTTGTAATACATTGAAACATACTCTCTGTGTTTCAATATTCAAATGCATCTGAATCCTATTCACTGGTATCTCTTTTCAGCATTGTTCACCATCGCTATTGGAATTACTGCATTCGAAAAAGTCTGCGTTGTTATCACACTCGTTATTACTATTAGTACTTGTCCAAGGGCGCCACTTTTCAAACAGATAACAAAAATTTTAGGTAATTATAACTACACCAATATCGAATTACAATAGTCAAATCGCGATTAGTTCCTGATGAATTGAACATTGATGGCACGACGGCGATAACCATCTCCGCATTCCCCGTAACATGACTTCGAATTTAATTTTATCAGTCTTCAGCCAATCATAAAACTCGGTTAGTGAAAATTATCCAATACGAATCGCCAATTCTACGGTCCACGTGGACTACTTCGCACCAGGTTTATTTTCATGTATTGGTTTTTTGGCCTGTGAGAGTGCCGCCAAGTTTAAGAGTGCACAATATCGTTTACTTCGACTATACATGAAACTATTTTATAATATATATCTATCATATAACAGTGGGTAATTAGAAAAATGATTAAATACGGTAAAACAGTAAATATTCTAGAAGTAATAAAATATTACTTCTAGGAAACAGATACAGATATATCAAAAATTTAACAGATAAATGATTATTTGTGGCAAAACAGGTAGATTTAGAAAACACAAATGAATATATTATTTTTAGGAAAAGAATCAATATCACAAAAAAAATGTATTGCTTAAAAGCACAATTTTTCATATATTCATTAATGGAGTTGCACGCATTATGATTGGTTCAACCTGGTGTACAGGGGATTGATGTTGAGATTATTTCCAGAAAAAGGATAATTAGGAACTCGAAAAACCTAAACTCAAAATTGCTTAGGATTTATGTGAAATATGAAAACCGATTTATGTTAATTTCAATCGGATAGATGGTCTAGTCATTTGATCTCTGTATAATAACTTGCAGGAAGAGGGAAACATGGGCTTGTTTGGGTGGATTACAAATTGAAACGAGCCACAATAATCTCACGCATGTTGCAGTGGAGTGGCTCAACACTTTCAACCAAACTCTAGCTAGTTGAGATCTAAAAGTTTTGTTTCACCTAACGAAAACCAAAAAAATTGTGGAAAACTTCCAATGGAAGAAAGCAAGCGACTAAGTTCAAAGTAAACTTTTTTCAAAAAGGGTCAGATCATGCATAGAAGTCACTTTCAGCTGCAAACTGGAAGAAAAAGTCTTTCCGAAAGAATTATAGTATCGCATGAACATTGGATTATACAAAAACAAATTGTTTTCCGAAATAACTCACATGAAGATACCTATGATTTTATACGAAAATCACTTTTTCCTACGCTGCACAATATAATATGTGATCTACACATTTTTGTAAAGAGTACATTTTGAACTCGTTTGCTTTATTTCTTCCTTCCAAAGTTTGCTACAATTTTTGGCAAGAAAATCGAGAAGTGAAAGCCAAATCGTTTTCCTGAAAATATACCCCTTTCAATTTATTTATAGTTACATTTTTGTTCTGCCATAGTGTCACATCACCTTGTTCTTGAGAAATAGTCCCGTTTTCACCAGAAGGACGTGCTTTTGAAGATATAAAGCGTGACAATCTTCGCTATCTAGAAAGTCTTTGAACATATCAGAACATTTATTAGTGTGCGAAAGTATTCCACAATTCGCAACATCCCGGACTATTCTGGAGTGTGATGGAATGTACTTTATTCCCCATCCATGAAGAAGGATCTTGTTTATTCCTGAAAGGGTGATTTTATAGATATGAAGGCTATAATTATCTTAGAACTTTACAAGTTTCCAGAACTTTTGAGAGTATTGACAAACATTCCACAGCATAACAAAACATCGCGAATCATTCTGGCATGTTCGAAAACAGTCTGTAAATTTCAGGAATATCTTAGGACTTTTTCGTAGGTTATTGCGGAAAAGTCTTGAATGCTAAAGCATGCTCTGGGACATCGTGGTTCAATCGAAGCTTTTGCTGTACGGGTAAGGCTACCCTATGATAGGGATATATAAAGCAGGATACGTTGGCTTCTTATAATTTGAAGTTTATACTTCTATTCCAACTACCACGCAATATCATATCATCTCTTTGAATGACACCGGGTAGCACTGCGAATTGTTCATAATTATTACTTTCAATTTCAAACTAGGTGAATATTTATCTTCCAAAAGACAAAACCAAAATACGACTTCCACCTTTGCCACCTTTCTCCATCACGCCTGTTTTATCAGTCTGGAAGGCTTGCTCAATAGTAAATGTGGCAATAACTCCTAAGATATCAATTTGAATTATATGGTGTAAACGGCATTATAATGTCTATGTAATACAGCAAATAATATACTCATATCGTATGAAATTGCTTTCAAATTACTACTTCATATGTGACCATTAATTCAAACATCAAAATGGGCAAGCCAGTATTGAGGAATACACATATACGAGTATCATAACGTACTTTTCAGTACCAATAAAAATATTCTAGTGAATTTTATATTATATCACAAAGGATAAGACAGCGTTCTCGATGTTAGCTCGCAAGGTAGCACCACCGCCCCATAACATCATCAACTAAATCACACAAAATAATAATACATTAAGGTGGAGTGGGGTGAGTGCAGATTGGTTTTTATAGAGTTAGACTTCAAACCTATAAATTTCCAATGTGTAACAGAAATACGTTATATCGCTGGTGAACAAAGCATTATGTAAGAATTGTTTCAGAAAATTTGTTATCACTGTCCCCGTTTTTACTTTTATACTCACATAATAATAGAAAATTTCATTACATGTCGTTAATCCGCACTTCCTCATCAAATCGGCACAAAAGCGTATATGCCAGTTAAAAGCATAATGAAACCTCATTTAAACTTCTTGGGGCAAGAGCGTAATTCATAGCAAATCTATATTCAACTGCTTTTCGCCGCATTCAGTTATCTTGCTTGGTTTCAGAGTTGATTTCTTTGAAAAATACAGACATCTTTTGGTGAAATTTTCAGCAAGGTTTTGGTTGATTGAAACGTCTGCGTATTGTGGAATATTCAAGCAAGCTCTATGGTACTTGTAAATAAACTGTTATGCAGTAAATATAAGGAAAATACTCTAAAACAAAATAAACTAAGTATGTATATACTTATACTGCCACTGGTCCCAAATATTTTTGCCATTGAAAAGTATTTCGTCTATGTTCCAGATTCTACTAAGATCGTTTTCTAACTCTAACTCCTTGATTGTATTTTCCAACNCTGACGAGTGGCCAAACAGCCCGAAACCGGTCTGCAAGTGTGTTCCAATAATTGAAAATCTATTGCGGCAGTTGTATCGCCAACAGCATATGCAGGAATAACTTCAGTGAAGAATCCTGCACTGACACCTGTCGGATATAATCCAACGCCCTTCGTGGTATTAGCCAGGGGAGTAGTTGTTTTCTGATAGGTGTCAGTCCATTAACCTACTGTGTAGGGTGTTGAGGCTGGCCTGAACGAATTGTTCTTTTAGATGATTTGATTTATAGCCAGTCTTCAAGTATGCCCACTGACTATACGTGAAATATCTCAATATTCTAATATTATATCAATTCAAATCTTCTCAACTCTTGTATGCTCGTACCTCCGATGTTATTCAACGAACAGAATGAAAAAGCAGTGTCACCCCATTTCATAATAAGTATTCCATTTATAACCAAAATTTGATCATTAAGCATCCCTATTCGGAAACAAAACGCGGAGTTTCAAGTAATTAATAACATAATAAGAGGAAAATTGTAGTTCATTATAAAAGAGAACAAATGCAGGTAACAACAACGAGAAGGATAGAAATCCACCAAATGGCCAAATAGCGTGATGGATATAATGGACTTGCGGATTAGGTGTTATACAGACAATATACAAATCGTTCCTGTTATCGCCGATTACTTTTATGTGTGAGTTTATTGTGAATGGCAGTGTATTGCAGATTGTAATGGAAGGAAAGAGAGTGGGTAGGTAGGTAGTCACATCTTTTTTTGTGAATAAGGAGGAGTTTGAAAGGAGTTCTCAGCAGTGTAGGGAAAACACTCATCGCCTGATTTGAGATGAGTTTACAGAATCCAATTCTGCGATTCAAAACAGCATCATTCTTACCTCAACTCATTTCTCTCTTATCTGAAAACCTTAGAATGAACACCTTTTCAGTTCAACATGACCCTCCATTGATCATGTACTCATTTGTCTTTTTTGTAGACATAGAAGAGTAAGCTCAAGTATTTCCCTTTATCAGTTGACCAGGGCTGAAACCTTCAAAAATGGTAAAAAGTATAGGATAAAACCCATTAGAAAAGGGGGAAATATGATAAAAATGAAAGGAGAAATAAATTACGGATGGTCTGAGTTCGGGAAATGAGAGGGGATGGGTTTTTTAGGGTAAAAATGGTTTATCTCGATTTCCGGCAAAAATACAAGACCTATGGAAAAAAGTTGAATAGCAAAGTTGTATTAAGTAATAAAAAGATCTACAACTTTTGTATTCACAATTTTTTCACATAACCTCAAAATTTATGTGAAAAATTCAAATTACCAAGTTTTTGGTTTTTTATTTTTATCTTTGAAAAAATCCTACGAAATTTGGTGAAAATTCACCTTTTTACGTCCCAAATACACTAATTTATTTGATTCGAAATATTTGTTATTTTACCTTATTTTGATTTAATATCAAAAAAGCACCCTAATTTCCAATCGAAAATTCTCACGTCAAATTATCAGTTTTTTTCAAAAACTCGGTGTGCTTTTTATTCGTTCAAATCATTACTTTCTGATGGTGAAAAAAATACATTACTATAGTAAATGTTCTCAGAAAATGCAAAAAATCGAAAAAAAACTCGAATTCGAAAATTGTTTTTTAATCATTATGTACAATTTTGAGCTATTTATTGAAATTTACACTTTGATTACTCAAAAAAACGAAAGATTCCAATGTTACATTGAAAAACATTGTTGGAATCAATTTTGGCACTGTAAAATATAAAAGGAAAAACAAAAGTAATGCCTCTAAAAACGGTTCAATCTTCCGCTTCATTATTGCTATTTCAAAGTATACCGTTAACGATCGTCAGTAAAAAATATATAGAAACTTATTTAAAATACGAGTTTGCACCTTTTCCACTGTCAATTTTTACAGAAAAAGGCCTCAGGAAAAATTTAAAATCTCAACTTTTCGAATTATTTGTGACTGTGAATAGACCAACACATTCTGACAGCATACTGCATGTCGTCGACGGTGGATTTTCACTGCACAAAGTAATATGGCAGAAAAATGAAACCGTAGAAGAGATTAAGGATAAATATGTGCGCTATGTAGAAAAACATTACGCANTTTTTTGAAAAAGATAAAAATAAAAAACCAAAAACGTGGTTATTTGAATGTTCCACATAAATTTTAAGGATATGTGAAAAAATTGTGATTACAAAAGTTGTGAATATTTTCATTACCTACAACCTCACCATTCAACTATTTTTCATAGGATTTGTAGTTTTTCCGGAAATCGAGATGAACCATTCTTCACCCTTAAAAAACTCACCTTCTTCCACATTCCGAACTCAGATCGCTAATAATAGTTTCCTTTCATTTTCATCATATTCCACTAGTTTTCTTATTGGTTTCATTCTACTGTTAATATTTTTGATTTCAAAAATGATCGACCCAGTTGCACAGGGATGATTCGAATGATCAAAAAGTCACAGTTCACGAAGCTGAGGAGACATCCCCAGCTATCTAAATGGAATGTGCGTCGAGAAGAGTATTGCATTTCTGGTTATTGGTAAAAGTGCTTGTTTTGGATTGGCCCATCCACTACTTTATGCGAATGTGTAATTGAGTTGAATTCTTCAAAATAATGTGTCAGAAGTATGCTAGTCCTATTAACGTTGAAGATCTCTATCGAAATTGAAATCGACGGTGTTTCAGTTTTTTTATTCACATTTCGGAGATGAAGTGAATGAAAAACATTTGCTGAAATAACACTATACAGGGTGTCCCTGGACTTCCTCTTTTCCTCTCGGGAATGTATAGATGGGGTCAAAATATCACCCGCTCGTCCACCATTATTTGAAATTCGTTCAAATCATTACTTTCTGATGGTGAAAAAAATACATTACTATAGTAAATGTTCTCAGAAAATGCAAAAAATCGAAAAAAAACTCGAATTCGATTNATTACCAAAATTTGGATGATTTTGAATAATCACTTGAAAAGTTATCAAAGAAAAACATTTTTCATTTTGTAACTTCGAGGGCCCGTAACTTGGTTACGATGACTTTTAGGAAAAAAAGTTATATGAAGTACTGGTGATATTTTGACCCTATCTATACATTCCCGAGAGGAAAAGAGGAAGTCCAGGGACACCCTGTATATGCCGTATAATTTTCCACAAGATACAATTTTCAAAATATTCAAATCGCTTATTCTTTTCAACCAAGTCTTGAAACATTTCAATAGTCGTGAATGAAATTCAACTATTCCTATACAAATACAAATATTGCCACCCAAACTTTCAATTTTTTTCGACATTTTCAGGTATCTCTCAGTAGTTGCAGAACATAAACCCAAGTCTATAGCCGTATTTGTCCAAAAAATTTTGGCCTCAGTGTCAACTTCCTACATACATTGTGAAATGCTAATTTTAAAACTCCTAATGATCTCCACACAGTCCTTTAAGGCCTGCTTCTGTTTGACTTTTTAATAATTACCAATTATTCATAATTCCAAACATCTGCTCCCAAAAGACATCTTGGAAGTAAAACTGATCTAATATGCTCAAACTAAACTTTTGTTTGTAGGAATTGTTAAAAGTTTGTTTAAAACGAAGACGAGAATTTTTTTATTGTTCACACCCTTTGCTTTTCCAAGAATGCCGTTGTGTACTTTGTCCAATTCATATTTGCTCTATTCTGAACGCGAAATAGGTGGTCTGAAATTTACTTCAGATGCACACAGTTCAAGCGACAGCCGTTACACAAAAATTTTTATAATGACATGCAGTTATGAGGAAAGCGAAGTTCAATCTGATTGATATTTCAGAAGTTATCATTTCTTCTCAGATAATAAGTAATAGTAAGAGTAATAATAATAATTGTCCACTTAACCTCAGAATCAAAATGATTTCCGGATTAAATGAAAAAAATATTGGGGATGATTTATTCTGGGACTAATAAAATACGATTGGGTCAAACTAAACGGACTTTTGAAACTCGTTTCAAACAGATCACGGAACATATTCGATTTCGTAGAGACAAAAATATAGTTTTAGGTTACATATTTCATAAAATAGCCTTTGAACGAAGAAACGATCTTCAAAACTAATGGGACCAGTACATGACTAGACTTATTGAAAATTACAATATATGGCATGTAAACTACGGAGTATTACTGAACTATTTTGAAACTGAAACTGAATTATCAGCTGCTAATTATCGCTGCCTGATAATATTGGTTTCTCGACAGGTGCTACTGATTTAATAGCTTAGGATATGTAGGAATTGCAAAGGAACAATTCTCCAGGTAGCTCGTTAAATGTGGGGTACCTCAAGTCACGATTCTCAGTCCTGTTCTTCCTTTGTATGTATACATGTGGAATGGGAAACTGACAGAAACATCCATATGAAGATGGGATATTTTATTTTTATTTTCATCCACACGACCTGTCACAAATTCGTTAAATGAAGATATTGAATGCGTATTCTTCTCTGTTTCACTATCACTGTCGCTATTTAAAACAATAATGCATTTATTTCTACCATCAATATGGAAGTATTCAATCTCCATATAGTCTTTTTCAACTAAAATTACTTTTTTAATCCTTTTCTGCCAGTCTTCTTGGGTAATATAAGATACTTCTTCTTTAATTAGCTCTATTACCGTCTTATCAAATTTTGGAAAAGTATTTTTACGCCTGATGCTTTGTTCCAATTTTCCCCAAATCAACTCGATAGAACTGAAAACACAAAAATAGAGGGGAAGTCTTAGCTATACTCTCGAGGGCATACACTTTTTGAAATGTCCTTGTTCTTGTCCTTTGTATGCATACATGTGGAATGGGAAAATGACAGAAACATCCATATGATAATGGGATAGTTCATTTTTATTTTTGTCCACACAATTTGTCACAAATACCTTAAATGAAGACATTGAATTCTTATTTTCAGAAGCACATTGTCAATTAATTCAACAAAGTCAAAAACCATGCAATTCGGAATGAATTAGGAAAATACAGCTGGATTTGCAAATGATTTAGGTGATGTTATACAAGAGAGGCAAATTTAGTTTATTACCTGATAACTGTCTATGTATTAAACCACATGTGAATGAATACTTTCATACCTGGGGATTATATATCCCAATCGACGTTTTCGTTCCATAACCATAACCCTCAAATAATGTGTGTATACGATACGTGCAAGAAGACTTCAATAGATTTGAACGAATTCGAGCCGTTTTTTCGCGATTCCATTCTTCAAATGATCCCTTTCGAATTAGTCGATAAATATTATACCATTCGAACTTTGACAATTGATAACGGCCATCTTATAGAGACTACATCTGTCAAATTAGTTGTCATATCACTCCCAAAAAAGCTACACCAGGTTCAGTTGGGATTGCACAGTTTCGCTAGAAAATCCTAGCAGTATCCATGAAATAATTGGAATGTCTAAACCTGTGTATCTAAATCTGCAGAAAGCTAAAGGAGAAAATTACAAGATTACTCATCTATTTCTCTCCACAAAACTTTCACATATGAAGAAAAATCATCAGATGAAATGAAAAGACTACTAATAAGAGAGAACATCGACATATTAGACTAGTAACTCCTTGTCAACATGGACAAAAATAACAAATCAGGGATCAACAATCGTACCCGAAATCAACTCAACCTATGTGTGTCAGCTTTCGGAGAACCACCACAATTTCGACATGGAGTACGACATATTACATATAGAAAACAAAGGACTGAAATTGAACCAGCTGAAATCTCTCTATCATGAAATTGAAGACACTGAAGAATAGTTGAATTTACCATTTCGACTGATGAAACTACCGTGTAGTGAAACTCGTCTTGAATTGATTCATAGTTCAATAATTATATAATCGTTATCATGGATCGTGCTATTATTTTTTTCGTTTCAAACCATATTCTCATTTTCATTGCTATAATTTTTTGTGTTACCTGAAGAATCTGAAGATTTTGAATCAAAGAGACTCTGGTTTTGTTTATCAGTAGTGTTTTTCATGAAAAATATGGTAAGATTTTGTCAATACTGAAGGTTATGTAAAAAATACTATTACATGATTTCTTCATGAGTTCATTGAGGGATTGGTGAGACTAGCTTTAGGTTTATGCGGCAAATAGGGGAAATGGCAGATGAGGGACACAGTAGTGTAGTGTCAAGAAACTCAGAGGAGATATGCTCAGGATTATGGAACTTTGTACATCTTACCGAAGACCAAGTACTCGATTGAATCCAGCAACTTCAGGGTATGTTTGGGGGTAGAACTCCAAATATGAGAACAATACTCCGAAGAAGGTCTGATCTGAGCTTTATAAAGCATTAAAAGTTGCTGAGGTGTGTACAGTTTTCTGGTTCGGAACGGTGTTCCAAGCTTCTGAGAAGCAGCCCTTGCAATTCCAGCGACATGATTGTGCCAAGACATATTGGTGTCCATTACAACCCCCCAATAAACTTATCGAAGCAGAAAGCGAAATTGTCTGACCTGACATTATTATATCCTGTTCGGAGACATATGTTCTTGGAGAAAACCGATGCCTGGATTTTTGTGGCATTGATTTGAACCAGGTTACTTTCACACCAATGTCTAGATGAAGAAATATACCTAGTAGGAGATGTTGAATATCTGGGAGTGAAACTAGTTCCCAGTTGACCAGAAATCAACACTTAGGACACGAAGGAAGGTGGTGGCAGCACTAATCAAAAATTAGGGGTATAAAAACAAACATCATGTCTATGGCTATAAACATGCGATTCAACCAATAACAACATATTCACTCGGTTTGGTGGTGGAAAATGAAACAAGCGGCTATACTATCAACAGACTAGCCAATGACAGCCACAACAACATCACCTCGGAGATAATTTATATCTTATAAAGTAGTGGATGCTTGTGTGGGTCAAATTATACTAACAAATTCAGCGATCTGCAAAAGCCGGAAAAATAAATATTTCAGAAAATCATCACTCTTTACATCAAAATAGACCTCCGTTACTAACTCCACAGCTAAATTCACAAACAAAGAGGAGCAAATAATGAACACTGGTCTCAAGAAAATGCTCAGCAAAATTACTTCACATACAGATGGGGTGAGCACTTTGAGATACTAGAGAGACCCACACTATAGAATCAACAAACTTCATGAATTTTCAAATGAATGTATAAACTTAACTCTACCTCATTTTGCAGCAGACCTTGTTACTAAAAAGTATGGATGTAGAAGTTGCCAAGCGCAATAGCCCTAAAATGAGAATGAGAAGAAAAATAATCATGTTTCTCGTCAACAAATATCCAATTTATCTACAAGCAAAACTCCTTCATCTTTTAATATCCAGAATTCTAAAGAACAACTTTGCCATCTCTAAGTGGAACTGAAATAGTTAATTGAAAGTTCTACAAACAATTTGTGTCTATGCACTGGACTAGTATGTGGAACAAACTGTCAATAAATGGAATAGTGTCGATAGGATATACCAGTAATATTCAAGGCTTATAGGACAACACTCGTTTCCAATAGGATTGCCAGACTCAATTAGGATACAAATAACTTGGAAAGTGATTGTATCAACCTAGCTTCTAAAATGTATACCTTCAGAATAGAGAGAAAGATTGACAAGTCTATTGGGTTTAAATGAAGTACTGTTAGTGGTGTTAGAAATAATTTGAATGTTTAACGAAATAAGCAACACAATTATCACTTGAAGTTGATAGCAGCAAAACACGAGTTATAATTGATATTTTGCGACGTCATCCGAATGAATGTAACATCATGATTACATTGCGACTGTCAATTGCAAATCAGGATAAATGTTGTTTCAAGATAAATTCGTTCGAATTCGGTTGCATTTTGCTTCGTTCGAATGAAGATATGAAACATATCAAGATTGAGAAGAATATATATCTTTGCAAAACTTTTGTCAATGGCGGGAATTATTTACATTTTCTACAGACTCAATTACAAGAGTTATTGGAAGAAATTTCGATAGTCATGTGACGTCATATATTACACCAAAATGGTACACCAAAATGGTGTACCTGCGCAAAACAATATGATTTTCAAGGAATATTTGGATTACTAATAGATGAACTGAGACACATAAAACACTGGAATGGACAGTGAAATAGCGAGACATGACACAACTGGGCATTCTACTCGGGAAATATTCTTGAATTTGTGTAAAACATGGTCGTTATCAATTTTGAAACTGTTGTTGTACTCATTATTGTTATTGGCTTGAGTTTCCGGAAATTTATTTCTTGGTATCCCAAATATCTTCCACACGACATGCTGCACGATAATTGAACTTATTCCAAGTTCAACTATTATAATTGTTTGAATAAACAATATTTCGAAATAATCGGTCTGTATTTTGGTTTCTGTCATGTCTGGTGCTGGAGGTTTTGACCAACTTGAGTTTTGTGTTGTACTGAATCCAGCTCCGACATATCAGTTGCTGAAGTACCTACCCTTGAACTGGAGTAACACGGCTTCTTTTACTAAAATATCTTTTATGAAATCGACAAGAAAACTCATATAACAAATATCAAAGAAGCGACTTTCTGAAAAGTCAAGCTTCAATATCTTTCGCCGAATGAGAATGCTGTGGTTCATCCAGTTTTTTCTACACAGTTGAAAAGAAGGTGTCTTCTGGAGAAAGACACCTTGAGAGATTTATCCAGTTCTTTTCCATTGTAATATTGCTTTTTTTACAATATTAAAGAAAAAGTGTTGAATGTTGTTTTATATAATATTTCAGGTAGGTATAATCCTTGAATGGAGGTATGAATTTTTTTTCGACATTTTTTGGTCGGTCTGTAGCCAAGCGGTTCGGTGTGGGTGCTTTGTTCACTCATTCGAATTGACTGCCGTGTTGGTCGGTGGTTCAAGCCCTAGTCTGAACGATCGATCTTCACTCGCTATCGTCCAACCCGTGTTAGGAATCACACGTTAAAAGGTAAGACCTCGTTAATCCTTAGCTCGCACAAGTTTCTACTTCTGAGGGTTGTCGTTCGTAGGGGTGCGACAGCTGGTTAACGGAAAAACAGATTTTTTTTACAGATGTGTCGCTGATTGGGAAAATTGTTTGTTCTGGATATACCATCCAAAATGAAATGAAACTTGATTTCTCGCACGAAAAACTTATAGAGTCTGAATGTTGATTGACGGTCCCATTTCCAAGAATTCAAGAAAACGTTTATCCAAAAATCGAAATAAAACGTAACTTTCACTCCCTAATGTGTGTATATTTCTCTGATCTGTTTTGAGTTGCGGATACATATCTAAAATAACAATACCAGATCCATCTTTATTGCAAAACATAGAAAATCGGACATGATTTCGTAAAGGAGTTGAGGTTATTTGGTTTTAAATCACTTTCATTGAAAATACCATAAATCACAACGCAGGTATATCAGGAACGTATCACAGGCTAACATAACACTGCTCCGAGGCCAATATAGTACAGGGCGGTGAAGTGAACGAAAAGGTTTTCACGTCGGGATTCGAAAACAACAAAATACTTTCGGTTGCTGTGAATTATCTCGGCATCGCGAAGAATCCAGATCAACGAATTAATCCGCTTATAGACTGCATGCTCAGGGCAGCAGGACGTTGCATATCTTAATGAGGATCAAGAAGTGATTTAGAATTGAGGTGAAAGTAAGCCGTTCCAATTCAATGCCAAAAAAACCCCGGCATAGGTTTTCTCCAAAAACAAAAAATGTCCCAGAATCACTTTCTGCTTCGATGTGTTTGTTGGGGGTTAAAATGGAGACCAATTTGTCTTGGCACATTCATGTCGCTGGAATTGCAAAAGCCGCATCCCAAAAGCTTGGAACACTGTTCCGAACCAGAAAACGGTATACACCTCAGCAACTTTTGATGCTTTATGAAGCTCAGATCTGACCTTTTTTGGAGTATTTTCTCATGTATGGAGCTACGCCTCTAAGCATACCCTGAAGCTGTTGGATTCCATCCAAAGTAGAACCATCCGCCTGATTGGAGACGCAAACATCACTTGCAGCCTTGATAGTCTGGAACATCAAAGCAAGTTTGGAGATTTGTCTCTCTTCTACACATACTTTCACATTTGATTCCACCAAGAGCGGTACATATCAGAACTACGCGACGGACTGTGACTGCTCATCGTTTTGAGCTTCAACTCAGTACACCTCGAACTTCACTGTTTAAGAACTCTTTCATCTGGAGAACTTCGTTTATGCGGAATAATTTTTCTAAGAACGTTTCTTCAAATGAATTTAAACTCCAGCGATTTAAATTGAATGTGAATCACTACTGTCGCACAGGCACCACTCTTAGAACACCTGTAGTGCTTGTGTTTTGTCCTTGAGAAAGTATTTTGTTCCCTCTGTTATTGAACGTCGTATTTAGAAGTTATTACATGTTTTGGACCGTAATATATAGAGTACGTACTATGTAGACATTTTGAGCAACCCAGTCCAAAAGGCAAATATGATAATATAATGAGGTAATGCATGCTGCAAGCTATGAAACGGAATGGATCGACGGAGAATACACTATTCTTTTCTTGTCCTAAAACCAACATCTGGAGAAGATTCAAAAAAATGCGAGAAAATGAAGGAAATACATGGAGCTGAAACCATACAGATGTACTAACTAAACACAATAATGTTAAATGAAGCCCATGGTAACATACCTACGCAAAATTAACAAACAAGCAGTTTATGAAGACTTGAGTGGATGATGAACAGTTCTCCCTCAGCAGGAACTCCTGGTATACACACAGATCGATCGAAAATCGAATATATGACGGAAGCAAAAATTCACCATTCAAGTGGAAATATAATATTTCAACAGGAGTTGATCGATATTATTACAGATATCAAGTCTGCACTCGAGCGATTGATGGAATCAAGAATGATATCGAGACTGCTCTGGAAATACCATGAAAACTAAAAGATACTAATAGGGTATCATGGCAATTAGGAATCAGAGAATACACAAAAGCTGATGAATATGCAGTATGACTTAGGTGACTGTTAATTATTTCACGCAAATTATATCGTGAACAATAATATTTGTTATGCACTGATTGAAATCTTTGGGATAGTAATGAATATTAGCCAAGCCTCTGAGACTTTAAGTTCTCAAATTTTGGGAATATCGACTCATAAGTCTATTTTGAAAATTATTTGATAATATCTTCAATGAGGCGATAGCCTGATTATTATTCAATAATTAGTGAATATGTAATGAGAGACATATTCATCTGCGAATAATTTCTTTTTTTGATTAAATTAGATTGGATTAAAGTCCAAAATGATTTCGTTGAAACCCTTCTATCACAGAAAATTTTGCGTGGCAAAGATAATTTGTTGGAGAGAGAGAGCATATGCAGTCACTTTTCATGGCATGGAGAATCCACATGAAGGTGAAGAGTTATTTGATTCTTAATAATTTTAGACCAATATCCTAATAAGAATACTCCTAATCGATACCCTCAAACTAGTGGTTGAAATGTAATATTCTAATATTAGGTGAATATAACGTGAAGGTTCATCCGGAAAAGTCGTGGACCTAACCGAAGGTCAAAGTAACATAATTCTATCTGAAAATGTTATTTGAGTCATTTGTATTATGCTTTTGCTGTCTTTACTACTTTTAAAACACGATAACATCCTTTTCTATATTGTTGCCTGCACTTCTAATCTCATATAAACTTGTTTCAGCTCCAAAACCAGTCAACAGAAGGTCTCGGAAACCTGGTTTAGATAGAAAACCTCGCCAAGCCTACAGCGCCAAACAACTGGAACGGTTGGAAACCGAATTCAAAATCGATAAATATCTCAGCGTCAGCAAACGCATGGAGCTCAGTAAATCCTTGAATCTTACAGAAGTACAAATCAAAACCTGGTTCCAGAATAGAAGGACGAAATGGAAGAAACAACTCACCACCAGACTAAAGATGGCCCAAAGACAGGGACTCTTCGCTCCTCACTATTTTGCGCCGAGCGCGGTTCAACAGTATTCACCTTTATTTGCTCCATATTGTGCTCCTTTGGGGTGTGTGTTCGGTACTTCGACAATGGAGGGCGCTGATAGTATAGCAGATAATTCCATTAAAAGGAAGACTTAGATATTTTTATGAATATTGAAGTTATTTAAATTTGTTAATTTATTCTTCATGTTACTATTTTTTTTGTATAAAGTTTGAAACCGTACAGAGTTGGAAAATATATACCACTAGCTGACCCAGCAAAAGTTGTTTTGCCACATAAATTATTTTTAGGTAATTTCTAGGGTAGAAAATTATAACTAACTCATTGTAAATGTGTGTCAAAACAATAACACTCACAAATAATATCAATCACTTAATGCTTTAGTGTGTACAATATTTTTTGTCAGTTTATGTTTGGCCTTTTGAATTTATAATAGTCATTGTAAATGCCAATCTAATTGGAAATTTCACAAGTCTGAAATGAATTGGCACATCTATAGGTATAACAGGGATTCGTGGTATTAATATATTTTCACCCCGGAACTTGCCATTCAATATGCTGGTTTCGACAACATTTTTCATTAATTTTTCAATGATTTATCGCGTACGTTGCTCAGCCGTGGTGGATAAAAATTACGGAGCGATCCAACCTTTAGTTGTAAATTTTGTGGTGGCTTGCCGAGCAAAGTCAATGAGTTCAAAAATTCTGTTGGATAATTTTCATCTTCCGTGACATCACAAACTGTATCTACGCTCGATGGATAAACAATAATAGTGACCAAAAACTGTATAGTGATTGAGAGAAGGCTTATTGTATGAAGGAGACTGTCACTGTTCTTATCCTTGCTCCGTGATATTTACTGAGTGAGAAGTGACACCGATAGATGCCTGGCGGGAATAATTGATCTAAGATCAGGGTTAAAAATGAGTAAATTACTGAACTGACTATTAAAAAATAGAGATTGGTGATAGAATGGTAAAAATTGAGGTTTATATGTATTTTCTTATGCAAAATCATACAAATTTTGCCAAAAAAATAAAAAATAAATGTTTGGGGTGGAGCACCTTTATTATGAAAAATAGATTAAAACCTATTCTCAGATCTACCAAATATACATATGAAATTTCATAAGAAGTGGTCCGAGGAGTATGGCAACTAACACAGTGACACGAGAATTTTATATATAGATTAACTGATTTTGTTAGATATATATACTTGTATCAAAGGAATGCGGTTTCTTTTCAATTCAAATTCGTAAAGAGTACCTAATAATTCACTTCTGAAATAAGTTTGTTGAAAATAATATCGTGTTATTTGTATTGGGGAAAATTTTGAACAAACTCAACAGAATAATAACAAAAACTATAATAAAAAAATTTTGGTGTAATGAAGGAAAATTAAAATATTCTTTCGAGAAAAGTGAGCTCACTATTTCATTCAAAATGTATTTATTCAAAGGAGTGAAAAGATCAAAAATACTCAAATAGAACTGTCAGCAATACTCTGATTTTCATTAGGAAGGGTTTACAAAACATGTGTTTCGCTTGACAATAGCTTAATTGCAGGATTTCCTGCTTGAGAAAACTATCGTCTAGCGAAATANTATAGTAGACAATGGAAGTCCGAACTAGTGAAATTCATCATGAAACGTTGTCAATCACCTTCAAAGAAAGGTTTTTTTGGTTTTATCTTTGTTCAAACTCAACACATGAAGCAATCTTATGAATAAGTAAGTACTATCAATACGTTACGAATTTACTGAAAATTTTGACAAGTTCAACATAGATAACCTAAAATTTTAAAAAAACAATATTTGTATCTAATGAGGCTCCCAATTCTACATATCGAATTCCATAATTATGGGTCTGTAATTCATATTATTAGGAACAACCATCACTGATGATTAGAAAAATAGTAGGTACACTAATTATATACATAAAATGAAATAGTATAAATATAATTTATACAAATGTTTTACAGTTTCAAGAAATTCTGATGTCTCAAAAAACTATTGTGAACCCTACGTAATGCCTGTCTCTCACAAATACTGTTTCAATGTTACGTCTGTCATGTCATTGCGACAGGACGGCACAGGACGGGAACATGACATGAATCTTCATTTCTGTTTCTATAGTTTCTTATAGCGGGGCGCGCACTAAGACAAACAACGGACAGGCACATACCAGGACAGGAACAGGACGCCCCCCCCATAAGAAACTATAGGGAAACGAAATTTCTTGTCATGTTTCCGTCCCGGCATGCTCACGTCCACTGCTCCCTGTGTGGCATGTTATCATAGAACTTAAGCGGGGTTTATTGAGAGCAAACAGTACCGCATTATCACACCATACACTATCGCTCAGATTGAGTTTGTACTATTAGTCTGGGCTATAAGTTTAGATTCGTGTTAAATGGACATACTATTAGTAAAATTTGTTACATTTACAAGTATTCTCGATGAAAAACTCGGATGAAATATAATTCAATCGGAATCCATCCGAAAATGATAAATATTTTAAGGGTAATCTGGAGATTCAAATGAACTGAGTTCTCCGTATCAATCAATAATATATTCAGCTTCTTTTTCGACAGAAAAAGTTAAATATTTAGGAATATTCGTAGATGCACTCTGTGAAACTTCGAAACGTTAAAGAAAATATTACAAAAAAATAAAAATGGTGCTTTGAACATTCATAGAATATCATAGCAGACGTTCTATGTTGGATGTTTTGAGAACGTTCAGAAAACCTATTAAGAATACTCACATAAAGTTAGGAGAATGTCCCCAAAGCATTTCGAATGACATATTTTTAGCATATTGAAGAAAAGGCTTTGAAATATTCTTTGCAGTTAGGGACGTATGTTATTAGGTAACAAAATTATTTCAACAAAAAATGTCAAAGTATAAAGTATGAAATGAAACGACTTCTCTTTGTATTTGTATTCTTTGCGAACGAATGATTGCATGTTGGCCTTAACAAATGAATTCATCTTATATTTTATAATTATAAAATAAGAATTTATTGCTCTTCATAATACAATAGTACATAAGTTGAAAAGACAATAAACATAGTGACATTTGACACGTCAAACAAAAAATTCACACACTATTTGCATTCACATTTGAAATATAAGAGAAAACAGCGCCAAAGACATCATTTATTTTGTAAAATGCCTGGATGTGGCTTGGCTTACAAGCGCTCGCTGAGTTTTTTAATTGAAAAGTTTTTCCACTCTTGCGGAAAAGTATTATATATTTTGCTGAAAAAATGCTTTGGATTGTTTTTCAGTATTCACCAAATTAATTTTAGCTGTTCTAAAGATCTCTNTTTCGACTCCCGAAACGGTATCTCCATTATTCATAATTTTAATTTAACGCTGAAAATAGCCGTCCGTGCGCCATTTTTGGGTTGCGCGCACGGCCTCTAAGCGAGTACGTATTTTGAAAATAATTTTTTAAGGCACTTAAAATAAATAGAAAAATTTTAAAAATTTATGATATAATCTAAACACCATAGAGAACTGATTTCCGTTGGGATTTTTCATTAAAGTAAATTTTTCAA
Organism: Leptinotarsa decemlineata; assembly: GCF_000500325.1. Taxonomy (NCBI): domain Eukaryota; kingdom Metazoa; phylum Arthropoda; class Insecta; order Coleoptera; family Chrysomelidae; genus Leptinotarsa; species Leptinotarsa decemlineata. The sequence continues at coordinate 76,769 of NW_019291258.1, forward strand.
TAACCTAGACAATTGGTAATTAACAAAATTTTCTAAAACTTCCTTTATCGTTCAAAGTAAAAGAAAAATTTTAATTAATTACCGTAAATTTTTTTCGCTTTGTGAAGCCCTTCTTAGATACATACAAAAGAAAAATGCATGATAAAAGTTCTGAAGATTTTAATAGGTACTTTGTTTATAATCCTTTTTTAAAGTAAACCAAAAAAGGAATAACACAATAATGTAAAAAAAATGTCTCTTTATCTTTATCATTATTTCATGGTTTTTATGTCGATAAAAGACATTTATAAACTAAAAAGAATAGTTTTGATCTCCATTTGTTTATACATTTTTTATTAACAAATGGACTATTTCAATAGTTTGATCAGACCAGATCAGGATAGTTTCAGTTATTTATTTTTTTGGTCTAAATATGTATTCTAACAGTACTCATTCTATTTTTCCAACAAGAAAAGTTCCAGTTTATATGTTAATATTGTCGTAAATGTTGAAATGCCTTAATTTTCATAATCAGTTATGAAATATGTTTTGACCTTTCGTAACTCATCAAGGACATTCATTCCGTAATTATACTTTGATGTAGAAATATTGAAACATTATCGAATAGTTCCGAGGTACTGAATTTATTTGAGAGACCTGGATGAAAATAAAATCTCAACAAGCAGTAGTTGGACTGAAAAACTCGTAAGCTAGAATAGAAAAAACAATGTTTTGGTAAAATTTGATTTCATTGTGCAATATGGTTGCCTTCGAAGACAGTACAAAGATTGTAGCAGTCTATTTTTGAATATTATTTTTATAGTACGATTCGTCTTCAGCCTCAACATAGGCCTCAGTTTTGACGATTACCGCTTTATCCGCACAGTGGATGCGAAAGCAATCAGAAGCCCAACTAATGCAATTATGCCATCTTTCTCATTGATTTGTGACACGGTACTTTATCTTGATGAAATAGCACTTTCTTCTTCTTCAAATGTTGCAGTTTTTCCACGATTCACGCTCCAATAACTTTATGTAAAAGTAGCTGTTAATGGTTTTCCCTTCTCAAGATAGTCGATGAATATGCGCATCCCAACCCATAATCTTGTCAGCCGTCTGTTGCGTCTCTGTAGGATTTAGAGTTGATTCACCATGTGCTGTCCAATCAGAATTATCAATTTTGTGAACTGTGATCTCGCGCGGCACCCACTTTGAACAGAGCTTTCGCATACCCGAATATTCATGCACGATGTGTCAACACATTCCTTTGATATCTTTAGAGCAAAAGCTTTCTCTTTGCTTTCACGTTGCGGTCGATAACAGCCTCTTTGGTGCATTCACTGCGTCACCTCGTTTAAACTTAGCAACCCACTAATCAACTGTTGATTTTTCTGGTGCAAAGCCCGAATAATGTTTATCAAGCCAAGGCATGACTACAACAGTAGTTTTTTCCACCAAAAAATGAATGCTCCATCAACACACGAACATCCTTTTCATCCATTTTCTTTTAAACTAAAAAAGTTGCTTAACCCAAAATGTTCTATCTCACAAACTGAAAATCTTCTGACAGCTGTGAAATTTGTACAAGTGTCTTTTGAAAGTTAGGGTCAACTAATAATCATATGAATTCAATACTAGTAGCGCCATCTGTGTGTTAGCCTACGAACTTTTTAACCCATCTAATAATGATCCAATGACGACAAAGTCAATAAGACTTTAGTATCGATACTGATAACAAATAGTTAAAATGTTGAAAAGCTTGCAAAATTCNAGAGAATAAAACTGGACCCAAGATCGTTCCCTGTGAAACTCCGTACTCAACAATTTCTTCAAGGCTTTTTTCTGTATTTAATCACACATATTGTTAACGGTCTTTCAGGTATCTGTTGAATAAGTCATATGCAGCACCTCGTATTTTATATTCTGCAAAGTTCCCAACAACGGAGGATGACTAACTGTGTGAAACGCCTTTGCTATGTCCAAAAACTCACACAACGTTTGATTTTGTTTGCAGACGTTTTCATAGATTTCACTAGTTGATAAAGTAATAGCATCTTGAGTGGATTTGCCCTCTCTGAATCCGAATATATGGCTATAATACAGCTTATATCATTAGGAGTCTACCTGCATACATAACCCGTCGTTAATACAATGCCCACTAATTTGCCTCACAGTCACATTGTTTCATAATCACTATATAAAAATTAATTTGTGAAGAAAGTGACCTGTAACAACGCCATTTAAGGGCTGTATCAAATACTTACTTCTGTAAGTAAGTATTTGATACATTTTCGTTCTCGAAAGAATAAATGTCCATGAAGTCTATTGATGCTGTTGCTTAAAAAAGTTTTTGTCACCGCACTTATCGAAATAATTTCTGGAGCATAAACAAAATTCCGAAAATATTAGGAGAAAATCGAAATGTCTCAGCATAGTAGAACTACAACAAGTAGAATTATCTCGGAGAACCGAGATACTTTTGAGAATGAACTGAAAAATATGTTGGCAAGGTGAACAGTAAATAGTCACCTCTATTCTCTTGATGAATCTTCATGTTTAAATTAGCTCATTTTCGAATGAAGCCTGTGGTTTTTTTACCACGAGGGAATCTTGACTGTCTGTTGCTTGAAAGTCAGATGACCCTACATACCTAATCAAATTTTGAAAGAAACTATGGACAGATGCACATGACCTTTCAACTGTTGAAAGCATGGATTATGTTCTCAACTTCAGCATCACAGTTGCAAGTGTGATAAAAGTTCTGACTGGAACTGAAGTAAAAGTTTGACAAATTCATTCAAACTTACTAGCAAGCTCTATTGATAAACTGCCACCACATCTATAAACACAATGGAAAAGCTTTCTGGTTGAAAAGAAATCCTTTCTTCGCCATGAAACAAGCAATTGAAGAAAAACTTTCGATCAAGAAATATCTATCTAACCGGAAACATTATCAACACGGAATGATGAATATTCAGGTTCCACCAAGAAAACCTGCATAATATGTGAATAATATCCGACACCCAGTCGAAATACGCAATCAGTTCATGTCTTCTGACGTACAACAGCAATATAAATTAGCATGACTAGAAGATTAATGCTTGTTTTTGTTGTCTATAGTCTCACCTGAAGGTGTTTTAAAGAAAGAAAGCTTGCAACATCAACTTGATAAATTATTATCCACTTTTTCACAAAAATAACCAACATAACGCATTTTCCTTAACTTCTGAGTCCAATGTTTGTATTGAAGACATTCTGGGCTCAAGATTCTTTCAGTAAAATTCAAAAGCTCCAATATTACGTTTACTGTACGTGCTTGATTGGATGAAGGAAGTACTGCTACACTAATTGACTCTTCAATTGCGAAACCAGAATTGAGTAACCCAGTTATGCCTTCGCGCTGTAAATGGACAGGTACCTAACATTTGTCATTTGACAATTCCAAACTAGTTTGAACAAAAATCACATTTTATGACCTTGAATTACCTGAACATTTGTTCGAGTTGGGTGCCTACCCATAATAATTCACTTTCTGAAATGATGTAGTTCATTGATTAGTTCTTTCTGCGATTCATGATAGGATTCCCATTCCAGTCAGAATCAAACCAACATTTTTGTTAGCAGAATAAAAAAGCCAAATACGATTTTGTTTCTTTAGATGCATCGAAATTGTATCGTATTTTTCATCAGATGTGAGAATGCTTATTTATTCCTTCAAATTGATAAAAAATTTGAACGGCCGTTTCTATAACGAACAATAATATTTCCAGAATTTTCAAAGTCAATTTTCTGCAATCAATGAATCAATATTTAAAACATATTCTTTGATCCACAGCAGCCAATACAGTGGTCTAAGTTAGGTTAGGTCCAAAGTGAGTGGGTCTATTCGACCTTTCACCGCAACCCGCAAGAGTATATTGTGGCTCACACCTATTCATACTCGACCAAATAAACCCAGCTTCCTAACGANCATAGATTTCAAATCATATTAGTATCATATTATACAATGGAAGTCCGTACTAGAAAAATTCAAAGAATCATCTTTTATTTCGTCACCAAAAGAAATGCTATCTTGACTCATTTTCTCGCACTGCTCTTTACATAAACAATACATTCGAATTATTGTTACATTATAAAAATATGCTGCTTCATGCAAATTTCATAGACACAAAAAATAGCATAAAAGTACTAAAAACAATGTAAAACTAATAATACATACTATTGCAGCTCTCCTCCATCTATAACCTACGTAATCAAATACAATATTGTTTATCACAATGACATACCGTGTATAACAGATGTTGAGCTTGACCAACTGGTTACTTTGCGTTTATAATAAAAAATAGTTTGTTTTCTAATTCAATGAATTCAAATTCTGTGTATGTGCAGACACATACTATTTTTCATTATTGAAGTTATGGGTATTATTCTACGGAACTCATCTTTGTCATACTTCACTACCCTTATCTGGTTTGATGATGAAAACTCAATATAGGATATCGACTGAGTGAAAAAAGAACTAATATATCGCATCGTTTTTCTGCACAATACACGGAATGACTTTATTTTTCGATACAAAAATCACGTGAATATTTCCCAAAGCAAATACAATAAGCACAGCGGCAGATATACGTTGGATAAAATTTCAATTTACTTCACCATATTCAAAAACTGAGACTCGCCGAGAATAGTTCAATATTATCGATCAAAAATCGACTCTCACAAAAAAGTTTTCATGTGAACATTATTCAACAAATATTATCATTCACATGAATATAATGAATCATCAATAATCAGATATACTATCTTAAATAGGCAATACTATTAGTTCAGCGAACTAGCTTTGAGTAAACTCAGATCAAAGTCAAGTTTATAGTTTCAACAACATACTTAGGCAGGGCTTTGAACAAAACCGATAATCAGTACTATTGTCAACTCAGTGTGTTTGAGATCCTTGAACACGGCATCAATACAATATTCCCAATAGTTTATATATTTTGGTTACTCCAGCGATCCCTTTCCTGTGTTTGGCAGCATCAAACATAAAAGCCCGCTTCCTGAAAACGAAAAGATAGTGATAAGATAGTACAAATAGTAAAAATTTCTGATTCACTCGACCATTACTTGATGAAGATCCATAGTAATTTCACAAACTGCACCTATCGATTTGATCTTCACCTTTATTTTCAAAAATATCATGCTATCACAATAGCTTTTTCGTAGTCAATAACATACTGAAAGTTAATTCTGCACTCTAAATTATACAGGGTGTTAATTAAGTATGTACCATAAATTTAACAAACGATTCTTCAGGTAATTTTAAGACGAAATGTTCACATAAACATGGGTTCCCAAATCCTTCGTTCTCAAGACACAGGGTGTTAAAATAAAAAAAAAAGTTGTTCGTAAATATCTTAAATATCCTTTACCTAATTTTGTTGTAATTCGGCAATGGTATATATAACATTACGGAGCTAATTTAGCCCGAACGTGATTCAATTTTTTAAGTTCAGTGGCGTCTCGAGCGGCGTCTCGAACGAATATTTTTGACTTAACAATGTACGCCACTGACTTTTGTGCAATTTTTATTATTTCTTTGGATTAGGCAATTATAAATACAACTTTTTTGTCTTTTGAATTTATTTATTAAAAAAGTTTAAAGAAAGTTTATTCCTCATAAACGCAGTTCTCCAAATAAAAGAGTTCTTGAACAGTGAAGTTTGAGGTGTGCGGAGTTGAACCTCAAAACGATGAGCAGCCACAGTCCGTCGCGTATTTCTGATATGTACCGCTTTTAGTGGAATCAAATATGGATAGTGTTCCACACTATCAAGGTTGCAAGTGATGTCCATGTCTCCAATCAGGGATATGGCTCTTTTCTGGATGGAATCCAGCAGCTTCAGGGTATGCTTAGGGGTGAATTTCCATACATGAGAACAATACTCCAAAAAAAGGTCTGATCTGAGCATTATAAAACATCAAAAGTTGCTGAGGTGTGTACAGGTGTACTTATCGAAGCAGAAAATTGAGTTGTCTGACCTGACATTATTATATTCGGTTCGGAGATATTTATCTTTTTGGAGAAAATCGATGCCCGAGTTTTGTGACATTGTGGCAATCAAGCTGCTGGAAAATAATTTTATAAAAATCGAAAGATGAATAGATAAGTACTGTTTTGATCATTCCCACATTTATTTCAATTCAAGAGCCACCGGTAGACAGCTGTTTCAGCCTATTGGGCATCGTCAGACAAGATGTGAATAACCAAGAAAAGTACTTAATAAAAATAACTGCGTAAACGCAAACGATACATAAGTGGAACCACCTATTGATGTGACACCCAAGTCAACTTGCCAAGTTTTTATGACGGTGTTGGTGGTTTGACCAATCAACCGACAACTGCGGTAGCAGAAATTTGGAAAGCTAACCTGGAATGGCATCGGAAAACGAATCCACATATTTCTTGGAATGATGTGAAATCGAGAAAGGTTAATGTCAAGATGCTGGAAAATAATTCCATGAAAAAAAAAGTTAAATAGATAAGTACTATTTTGATCATTCCCACATTTTCAATTTAGGAGATTTCAATTTAAGAGCCACCGGTAGTGAAGGAAGACGTTTTAAAGCCTCAACCAACTTCAAATTCGGATGTGTTCAAAACCGTCAATTAACAATAATAAATACAAAACATCCAAATTCGAGAAATCAGGAGTATATGAATTAACTTGTGGAACATATCCTAGGGTAGGTATATATTGGTCAAATTGAAATAACTTTTGAGAATCGAATTCAGGAACATCATATCTTGTGCTATCTATTTCAACAACTTTTTTTCGGTCTTATATTGAATCATTCATGCATTCTAATAGTCAAATATGGGATTGAAGCTTCCCATTATCAACTACATTGCCACCTCCTAAGACTGGGTTGACATACCCGAACTCGGGGTTGGAAATTAGATGAGGCTTCTCTGATAGACATTTTCTCAGTGTTTCACAATCTCAAGAATAAACGAAGAGGAAGTAACTATTATTGGAGGAAAAAGTCCGAAACAGTTTGTAGAAAGAGCCCTCAATGAAACTGTTGGAAACAGTATTCAACATATATATACAAATAAGACAATTATTCATCATAAACCCAACAACAACACACGTATCTCACAAATAACGGCATATATTATTTTCCTGGTAAGTCAGAAAATTTGAGATGAATCAGTTACAGTTATGATGTGAAAATAATGTTTAAAACACATTGAGATCTCTTCTGACAGAAAATAAGCTCGATAATACAGTTTAACACAAATAAAGACAGCTGGGCATATTCTGAAATTATCTGGTTTACACTCAATAAAATGTTGTGAAACAAAAATTGTCACCAAGAAACTTCACGAGAAAAAGGGAACATTCAAAGGTACTGCATATATTTCATCATCTGTTAAAAAGTGTATTCCAAAATGTATTCTGTTCCTGTGGCTCAGTTTACATTGGATTTACCAAACACAGCATCAATACCAGGATACAAGAACACAAGCGTAGCGCCGCCTCATGCAACCATGAGTTGGCAGCTACACAATCACGAGGCGGCAAAAATACACAATTGCAGAATATGTCCTAGTAGAAACAGACCTCGCATTGAAATACTAAGAAATTGTCTTGTCTAATTCAACACATTACTACGCACGACGCCATAAAGGGAGGCCATTGAGATCTATAAGCAACCCAACAATTCCAACAACAAAGAAGTTATGATAATTTTTCAGATCGTGAAAGGTTGAACATCCGAAAAATAGTGGGAAATACATCTTCATAATTTTTTCTACGAGACAGAGTGTATTTGGAAAGATTTTCACATAGTGTAGGAGAAATGATCGTGCAATTCATGAACAAATCTTTCGTTATTATATATTTCATGGCTTACCCAATAACATGCAGGAGAAAATCACAATGGGCACCACACAATTCAAGTCTATCAGAAAACCAAACAGAAGGTTTCCTAATAATGCTCCGCCTCTTCCAAAAGTGAGTGATAACGCAGCTGCCATTACCCTGAAAAAATAAATATTTCAAATTTCAGGGTTGAATTGAATGTAATAAATATGAATCTTTTGATATTTTTGATATTTTATTCATAGAATATACTTTCTCTGGAATATATTAGGGTTAGTTATATTCGCAGTTATTGTTTTAATTCTCATTAATACAGTTTAATACAGTTTGATAATTGAAAATTTTGCTATGTTTTTATACCACTTGTATTTGTAACTAACGTTACTATAGTTTCATCCTAGTGAGACATTTTCAAACGAATACAATAAACTACTACTTCTTAGGCATTCTTGTCGATGTATATTGTATTTACCGAAACGAAATGAGATATATATAGACCACAAAAGCTACAGAATGAAGGCTTGAATATATTCAACATATGCTGGCAGTGCTGAATTGGATGTATGTTTTCGTATACCCTCTATTTTGTTTATTTANAAAGGAGAAAAGCAAGGTGCATACTTTTCGTTGGAGCACTCGATATGAAATGATATCATCTATCATGACCACCATCCAAAATGGCATAATTTATAGTTTCGGAATAAGACGCCTGATCCATCACCTCATCGGCACCTTTTTAGACAACATTACAAAACGAAACACTTATTTCATTCATGATATTACGACTCTATGAAAGTTGTTCTTTGGAACAACTTTTTCTTCCAGTTTGAATCTGTAAGTAACTTCTATACAGGATCTGTAAGTAACTTCTATTCATTTCGAATGAATTGAAAGAGGTATATTTTCAATAGATATCAATTATTTGGGAAGCAAAAATTTTGGCTTTCTGCTTCTCCATCTTCATTCATAAAAAAATGTGGGAATATTTCAAAAATAAAAAAACAATTAATTACAAAATGAATTCTTAACACCGATGTGTAAGTTGTGTCAAGAAGTAACTTTTAGACACAAACTGTAAGAAAAAACCCTCTCGAAACAATTACTTCCATATTATGAACATTCAACCTAACAGCTTCTTTTTTTCCTCCGGAAGTTTCCCACATCTTTTGTTCAAAACTAGAGAAGTAGAAAGCTTTCGTTCCAAAAACTAATTTCTCCTAAAAGATATGTCCCATTCAATTTATAAATGTGTAATTTTCTTAAAAGCACTCATTTCTATGTCAATTTCATCCAATAATGTGTTTACTTTTTACATCCTTTGGACAATCCTGTAGTACTCGTAGATTCAGTTACGGTGAAGGTCGAAAGTGGTGAAAAATGTTCATTTCTTGGATATAATTTTCATTATTGTTGTGAATGAGTAGTATTTGATTTGATTTATGTATTAATGCCACTTCATAATGAATATGTGACTTCTCTTTGTGATCTTTTTAATTGACATATATTTGACAACTTGATAATAATTTCGACTAATGATATAACGGGTGTACCAAATATATAAATATATGTGATACACAACAATCTCCCACGCTTACTGAATTATTTTTTTTCAATTACATAATCGTTGAGGCGCGATGGAAGTTTAACAGGGCGGCCTGATCTTCTCAACTTTGTTATGTTGGTTGGTGGATGAGGTATTTGATCATCAGGTACTTCAATTTGATCTGGTTCAAACACCTCATTTTGAATATTATCGAGTTGATTGGCTTGTTCATCTCGCACTGGAATCGTCACCAAATCAGTTATATGAGGCTGTTTGGATTGATCTTCATAAGTAACTTCTACTTCAGGTGCGAAAAAGACGGATTTACTTTTGGGCAAGTTGGTCGATCTTATCTGATCAATATATCTCTTCAAAATATATCCATCATCGAGTTTCACTTGATAGTGAAGAAGCCCAAATTTCTTGATAATTTCACCTGTCTTCCATGACTGTTTTATTATTTGTGTAATACCTAATTTGAACTCTTTCTCCCACGCTGAATTGTCGTGCCTTTTTATTTGATGGTGCTGATTTTTCATGAACGGCTTTCAAAGCATCTAGCGTGATACGAATCTGTCGATTAAGAAAAAGCTCTGATGGTGTCGTCCCATTAGACAGTGGCGTTGCTCGATAACGAAAAAGTATCTCACGAACTTTCTGTCGCATAGAAAAAGGTTCGTTAGCCATAGCAGCAAGTCTGTGTTTAAGGGTTTGAACGTTGCGTTCCGCTAATCCATTCGTAGCTGGGTGTCCTGGTGCGATAAATTTTTGAAAAATACCTGCTGATTGGCAAAACTTTTTGAAATTTTCACTGGTGAATATAGTTGCATTATCGGAAACCATAACATCGGGAAATCCATTACGAGCCCATTTGGATTTTGCGTCGATAACGACAAGAAAATGATGATTCTGAAACGGTCCTGCATAGTCGATATGTATTCGCTGTCAATTATTTTCTGGTTCCATCCAAGGGTGCAATGGTGCTCTTGAAGGGTTTGGCTGAACAGATGCACATGATGGGCAACTTCTTACCATGCGATCAATGCCTGTATCAATAGATTTCCAGTAAACGTAACGTCTGGCTAATTGTTTCATTTTAGTCATCCCAATGTGAGTATGATGAAGCTCTTTCAAAACTGCAGCTTGTAAAGATGTAGGTATAACAACACGCTGGCCTTTGAATAACACATCGCAGTCTACAGTGAATTCTGCTTTGCAATTTGAATCCTGTTTTAGATCTTTCAAAAGTGCTGACAGTGTTTCGTCCTTAAGTGTTTTCTTTTTCAGCGTTTCATAAGACAATTCTGATGTAGTTATTTGTGAAATGTTAGAATTACATAAATGATGAACTTCGTTATTGATTACTGAATCTATTTGAAGTTTTGCTGAAAACGGTGCCCTTGAAAGGCAATCTACATTTGAATTATCTTTTCCTTTTCTGAAGGATAATGTGTAATTGAATCCAGACAAAAAAGTAGCGTATCTTTGAAGTCGAGCTGAAGTCATCTTGGGAATCTTTGCGTTCTGATGAAAAATTCTTAGAAGCGGCTGATTATTCGTAATGAGTGTGAATGGGCGTTCAAACAAATATTGGTAAAATCGATCCACAGAAAAATGATGGCCAAGTCTTCTCTATCGAGTTGAGAGTAACCTTGTTCTGCAGAAGTCAAAGACCTTGAAGCAAATGCGATAGGCCGTTCATTTTCATCCACAACGTGTGACAATATTCCAGCAACACCATTAGGACTTGCGTCGCATGCAAGTTGCACTGGTAACGATGGATTGAAAGGCATAAGAACTTGGTCACTGGCAATTTCTTGTTTGAGTCTGATGAAAGGTGCTTCACATTCTGTTGTCCACCTGAATCTGACATTGTTTTTCAGCAGGTGACGAAGAGGAGCAGTTTTACTTTAATTGTTAGGAATGAATCTTGCATAATATGTAACCATGCCTAAGAATCTTCTGAGTTCTTCCACTGACGTCGGCTTCGCCATGTTTATGATTGCAGCAACTTTTTCGGGTGATTTTGAATTGAATTTAATAACATGTCCCAAAAACTCAATTTGATCTTGAAAAAATTTGCATTTGCATATATTGAGATGCAAGTCATATTTCTGTAATTGATCAAAACATACATTGAGATTTGTTGCACATTCTTCTCTACTATTTCTATGAACCACTATGTCATCAAAATAAAATTCGGTCTTAGGCATTTCTCGTGAAATCTGATCCATAATACGGTTGAATTCTGATGGGGCTGTTTTTATCCCAGAAGATAATCGATTCATCTTGTATGTACCTCTGTGCGTAGTAATTGTTTGAATTTCACTCGATTTCTCATCAACCTTGATATGAAGATAGGCTTTGTATGAATCGAGCCTATAGAAGAATCGAGAATTACGTAGACTATTCAAAATATCTTCGATTTTCCGAATTGGATAATGTGAATTCATAAGTCGCTCGTTGACTCCGACTTTGTAATCGACAGCCAAACGTACGCCTCCATCTGCCTTTGGTATTACGACTAATGGTGATCCCCAGTCAGATATCGATATTTTCGTTATGATTCCTGCATTTTCAAGTGCATCCAACTCTTTTTCAACCAATGTGCTGAGTGCGTAGGGAATTTCACGTTCACGATGGAAACATGGCTGTACACCTTCACGTAACTTGAGAACAACATTGAAACCTGGAACACATCCAATTTTCTCTTCGAAAACATTTGGATATTTGGCGCTTAGTTCCTCTACACTCCACAGGTTGAATCTTTCAAAGGGTACTGAAGTGTTTTGTTGACTTAGTTGATTCAAATCTATCTTGAGGCGTCGGATCCAAACTCTACCAAGAATAGCAGCGTAATTATCTGGCACAATATAAACATCTTCTTTTATTTTGATGTTACCATAAGAAACGTTAACTACAATCTCTCCATCGGGTATGAAAACATCTTGAGTAAATGAGCGGAATCCCATGGTTGCTGGTTCAAGAGGAATATTCAGATTCAAATCTTGTAATTGTTGACGTTGAAGAAACGTATAAGCTGATCCCGAATCTACTTCGAATTTGATTAGTTGTCCTTCTATCTTGACGTGGGCGTAATAACGATTCATATCAGTGCCAGAACTATTATGATTTTGATGAATATCAACAATATGTTGCACACCATATTGTCGTGCGATTTCATATGAATCGTCGCTTTGAATTTCAGTAGTAGTCGATTCAGATTTTGTGTTTTTTGCAACTAATGAAGTAATGCAGACCTTAGAAACGTGACCAGTCCTGTTGCATAAGGTACATTTGAGTGAGATTTGTTCAGTGTGACAATATTTTGTGATATGATTGGATTTCCCATACCTAAGACAAATATTCTGCAGTCCTAGTGATTCGAGGTTATATTTGCGACTAAGTGGCCTATTGTACCTTGATTTTTTATTTATTGAAGGGATATATGAACGTGAATGATTTCTGTGCATTTTATGAACATGTTGGTGTGAACAGTTGACTTTATTGATATCAACTGTTGGAGATGACGTTGAAATTGTTTTCTGGGCAATTTTGTGAGCATCAATTTTCGAAGATTCGACCGCAATTGCTCTCGTAAAAATGTCTTTGAAAATTTTACTATCAGACTGAAGTAATTGTTCACGAATGCTATTATCGTATAAGCCACGAATGAATTGAGCTGTCAGGAAGATTTCTGCAACTGATTTCTTGCACTCGCATGTAAATTCACAGTCACTTATATTACTCTTAAGTGTACTTACAAATTCTGGAATTGATTGTTGTTCATTTTGATAAATTGACAAAAAGTGATGTTGAGCAACTAAAACGTTCTTCTTTGGTGCAAGATGTTCTTCCAATAACTTTATCAATTCATCATACGTCAACTGATCAAGAGTTTTAGGAGCAGCCAAAGCTGTAATCATGTTGAAATTTTGAGCTCCAATAGAATTTAGTATCAATTGAGCACAATAAGGCTTATTTGTATTGATCTGCTTCATTTGAAGGTAATTCTGGAACCTGCTTTTGTAATTTGAAAACGATTCTTGCTGTCAAAATTTTCGAAGTTTGCTAAAAGTGCTGTATTCATCACAATTTCTCCCTTGCTTGACGATTCACGGTTTGTCTGACTCTGTGATCTTTGTAATTGAGAAAAGAGAGTAGATATCATTGCAGTTTGAAATTCCATGCATTCTTTGAACTACTGGGCATCCATTCTTGAATATTTTTTTTTCGAATATTTTTCATTTTTATAATCTTTCTAATTCACCTCGTCGCCAAAACTGTTGTGAATGAGTAGTATTTGATTTGATTTATGTATTAATACCAGTTTATAATGAATATGTGACTTCTCTTTGCGATCTTTTTAATTGAAATCTATTTGACAACTTGATAATAATTTCGACTAATGGTATAACGGGTGTATCAAATATATAAATATATGTAATACACAACAATTATTGCGGCAATGAAAAATGGATATGTTACGGGTAATGTTAGAAGACGGAGTAAACCCGGGTTGACTTAGTATTACCCAAGCTTTTTGGGTAAAGTCCGAATAATGAGTAAAATAAATTTCAATACGGGCTTTACCCATACTCACCTAGGTCTACCCAACTCTGGCTGGGTAATGTTACGTGTTGCGTCATTTTCGAGAACCCGGCACACTTATGGTTTAGCAACTGTTTCGAATTAACTTTCAAATATTCTCCAGGTTAGGTTAGGTTAGTTAAGTTACATTCAAATTGTACTATTAAATATTCTTATTCACATTATAGGTTCATTAACAAAAGTGCGCCGGTACCTAAAGTAGGTAATCCCTGCTTTCAGAAGGTCAAGGTTATGAAAGGTGTAATTGCAAAACAAAATGTGTTACAAAGGAGTGTTCATGCAAAGCTGCAGAAAAAGTTTGCAATTCTCTATTATGGAATTTTTTTATAGTAGAGGATTTATGGGGAGCTGAAGGAACTGCAGTTCAGATCAACATATTCGAGAGGGTAGCTAATTCACCGCTGATTCCATCAGTCAGAGCTTTATATTATTGTTTCTTCAAGTGAGACATGTATTATGTAACAAAAAGTATTCGTAAATGACTACTTGATGCATATAAGTTATGAGAGAGTGCCACTGACCGCCTATATGCAGTTCTCTTGTCATGGGCAGTTGCCATTACTGTGAAAATCATTCCCATAACGCCAATAAGTATTAAGTAAGGTTGGTAGTGATATTTTTGTTGTAGATGAATAAGTGGAGAAACTAACAATGTTTTCTTCAGATCTCGATTGAAATAATCTTTGATCCAATAATCCAAGTTTAATTGACTAACTAAACGATCAACATGGAGTGAACAACTTTTCGTAAATGTTATAAGAAAATAAAAATAAATGAATTGAATTCACGATCTGTCTTTCTAAGTCAATGATGACTTTTGCAAAAATTCAATGATCACAGTAATAGATTGTGCATCTTCCATGACAAAGATTTTCAAGACCAGAGGAATTTGCCAATGAGACAATACATTTATTTTCGGATTTTCGAACCAATTCGACGAAAAGGAACGACCAAGAACCATTCTCCCATTGTATGAGATTTTGCGTGAAGACAACCTCCACGAAATGTCCCCTTACTGGTAAAGGCCTTACATAAGCCAAACATTACATTGTGTCTACTATTCATCAGCCCTTCTACTAATCAATCAGTAGAAACGGCAATTCATAGTGAAAATCATACAATAAACTGTATTAATTAGTTTTAATATGGATTTTCATGAAGTATCGGCAGTTCTATTCAATTAGAATGGACAATTTTGTTCTGAAACAGATAAAAGATTACTCCTCCCGTTCTACAATGAGCAAAATGTTCCAGATCTCGAAGAAAACAATTACAATCTTATTGTTTGAAATCGTCAGAAAGAACATTTTATGTTTGCTATTACTTCAAACGCATCCATCAATTTGTAAATTTTTTTTGTCGACATTTTGAGTATTTTCACCTTACACAATCTAAAATAATGTCATGGGGTTGTGGCAAAGATTCCAGTAGCGCAAAATCGCATTGTAACACTGATTTTTGATATGGAAATAGCTAAATACCGATATTTATAAAAACGGAGTATCATCAGTACCATCAATATATTTGTTCAAATGTGTTTTATGGGAATAAATCTGTCTACTTCTACACCCAATGCAATCTCCCATAATTTTGCACTTGGCATGGCAATTTATTGGTAATACCAGCCCGCATCTCATCAAAATGCAAAATCTCTCCCAGTACAATGCTAATCCGTTTTATAATTGCCTCATTTTTCCAGAAATCGAACAAAATACTCAACAACAATTCTAAAGCTCTGTCATTATTCCCTTATGGCACACTCATGTTAATTACGATGCGGCACTCGAATTCATTGTTCTTTCTACCATTCGAGGAAAACAAATAAAATACGTCACAAACCTAGACATACCAATTAATGTGATACAGCATTCGAAAACAATTCTAATATAAGATAATTGACTATTATTGCACGCAGCTGACACTTTTGAATTCCCAAAAAAATTAAACGGCTCCGATACATCGGTTCAGTTCGGTTTACACCACTAACAATTGAGACAATAAGTTTAATTACTCAAAATTATTCGAACCGGATTGAACGAACTTTTATCGGATATACTGAGTGCTTCAATGGAAACTTACTCTATAATGAAGAAAAGGTTTTTTGTTCATTTTTCTGGACAGTTAGTCCAGTAG